>VZTG01005665.1:1455521-1486607 GCA_013397845.1 Melanocharis versteri | reverse complement strand
CGGGAGGAGCCCTGCGGAGTCTCGCCCGAGCCCGCGGGCCCTGAGGCCGAGCTGTGGGGGGAGCGCGGGAAACGGGCGCTGGTCGCTTCGCCGGGATGCGGGGGTTTTTTGTGTCTTCCTTAGAGTTCACACAAAATAACGCCCCATCGGTTTCTTACGGAGAGAAGTCCTACAGGAAAAAGGTGTCTTGTGGGGAAAAACCTCCACGGGATCAGTTAAGTTGGGAAAGGCCTCAGAGGTCATCGAGTCCAGCCTATTACCCAACACCACCCTGCCAACCAGACCATGGCTCCGAGGGCCACATCCAGGCTTTCCTTAAACACCTCCAGGGGTGGTGACTCCACCAGTTCCCTGGGTAGCCCATTCCAATGTCTAATCACTCTTTCTAAGAAGGAATTCCTCCTAATGTCCGATACGGTCCAGTTCATTATTGTATTCTGCTCTGATGGGAGCCTGTTAATTCCCAAATGGTCTTGTCCTTATTGGAGAACAGTAAGCACCTCTCAGGTGTCCTGTCCAGGACCAGGCAGAAAGGTGCTGGAGGTGCTGCTCGTTTCATTTTACAGAGGAATCAGTGAACATAGAAACGTAAGAGATTTTTTTTTTTTTTAAAGTCACCTAGGAATAACATAGCACAAGAAGAAGCTGAACTCACCTTCTACTCTTCTACTTCTCCCCATCATCTCATTTGTTTTTCCTCCTTTCCCCCAGCTATCTCCTGATGTCTGGAAAATACTTTCTTTCCTTTTTTTTTCTTTTTTTTTTTTTTTTAGGATTTAGTACTGTGACAGGAGTTAATCATCTGTGAAAGCTTCTGGACTGTTTTGTTTTGTTGGAGTTTTTTATTTGTCCGTTACTGATTTAGTATCTTGCCAAACCTTTCAATTCTCATGATACAAAGAAAATATACCATGGCTTTTCAGAACACAGATTTGTATTCTCGCTTCTTTCTAGAGTTGTTTATCTTCTCTTTTTGAACGCGTATCCAGTAATAATTTTTTCTCCAAAGCTTAGACTAAAAGGCTTTAAGAGGCAAGGGCTGCAAAGCCGACCTCACTCACCTGCCTGTCCCAGAGTTCAAGCACAGGCACGGACAGGCAAGTTTGGCCACACTGTGCCTGTGTTTCCAGGCAACCGTCATGTTAATCAGGAGCATCCAACTGTGCTTGATTATATCTAGTACTTGAAGCAGAAAAGGAACATAAAATAGTTACTCCGGGGAGCAGACATGCAAAGTTTTACTTGGCTGCCTGACTTCAGTGAGTAATGCTTTGATAAGGGAATATTCCTGTTTTCATTGTTATCAATCTCCCAATATAAAGTTTGGGCAAATAAAACTTTCATGCCTGGGCTGGTAAATTTGCATGGCAATTTTGCAGATACAACCAGGGACACTTTGTTTTGTGAGCCTTCCTCTTTGCTTTATTTCATACAAGTTTGTCTTCGGAGCTTGTATTTCTTTTTTTCTGAGCCATCAGAAACTGATGAGCCATTTTGCCTTCTGCTCAACAGGCTGCTTTCTAGCTAGCTGTGGCTTATACTTAATTACAGTTTCTATGTGTGTGGATACTTTGATTGTCTGCTGTCAGTCAACAAAATCGTGGTCCTTTCCTGCTTCACAGCCCGTGAACCTCACAAACACATCAGATTTGAATCATAGGCATTGAGATTGGCAAGTTCTGTATCCTTAGCTCCCCACTTCCATAGTTTGAGACCAAGTCATGAACCCAAATCTTGGGTAATTTTCCTTGGTTTGCCACAGGTCTCAAAGCAGTCTCATGTGCTGTTCCTAGAGGTAAGTTAGCCTTAAATGGACTCCTTAAGGATTCCAAATCTCCAAGAGTGAAAATAGAATTCAGATGTCATTGGCTAATGATTATGTTTTGTTTGTTTGTCCTCTAGATGAAAAAGTATTTTGATCTAAAATGTTGCATAACTGCTTCTCTAGATTATTTTAAATACTGCATTGCTTTATCTTTTCCTAGTGTACCATGGTAGAGCTTTTTCAGCTGTATAACTCATGGAAATCAGTGAGATGCTGCCCTTGTGTTTTAATCAAGATGAACTTGAAAGGTGAACATTGTAAGTGATAGAAATTATTTATAATTTGGTAATAAAAGTTTATGTCTAGCACTCCAAATTTCACACATCTGCTATGTGCTGGCCTTGAGATATAGAACAATTGCAATTGCCTTTACATTTGGCCTCAGATGAAAGGTCATAAATTACAATGATAGAGTTCGTAGTCGTTCCCAGCTCACAAAATTTCCATATTAACATCTTCACCTCAAACATAAATGGTTACAGAGTTACAAAGAAAAGAGTTGTGTTGGCCTTTGTCAACTGAACTTTAAGATGGAAGTCTGTGGATCGTGTACTATTGCTAACTCTTAAACATAAAGCATCACAGAATCCTTGTTCAGAGAACCTAATTAAAACTTTACAGTTAACTTTAAAAATGAAATGGAATTTCACTCTTTCTCTCCTATCAATGCAGTAAAATCCACTTCAAAGATAGGAAGGTTTTTCTCTCCCAGCTACTTGAAATAAAAGCATTTTCAGAGTGAGATGGCTACAGAACACAGAATGGGTCAGTAGGAGTGTCGAGTTTATCCTTTTCCTGAGAATTGCACATCGTTTATGTAAGTTAAGTGCAGATGAACAACAATCCAGATGAGAAAAGAATGTCTGTGGCATATTTTGAATTCAGCCTGAACAATCCCCAGCTACACCCAGTAGATGAATAAAAGCCACCGTCTTTAAACAGTCCTCACCTGAAACTTCTGTCAGAGAGGACAAATCCATTCTGGCCCTAATCACAGCATACCACACGATTTTAACAATTAACTTTGGTACCTGCTAAGGTTAGAAAAAAAGGAAAAAACCATTTTTTTTTTTTTAATTATGTGATAAAATAAGAGGCCAAGATCAAGTTCCAAATCCAGGGAAACATTTCTTGTTCAGAGCCTCTGAGAATGGGGACGCAGAAGGAGGTATCGGCTTCCATGAAAGGGTGTTGAGGTGGAGAAGCTCTGCAATTCAAGATTAGCACTGCTATTGCAGGGTTTCCTGAGGGCTCTGAAGTAAACATGATAGTGCATTTCTGGGGTTTGAGAGGTGGAAGGCAAAATTCTGCTGTCATTGAAGCCAGCAGAAGTTTTGCTAATTACTTTTCTGTACTTAGGATGCCTCTGTAAGTTACTGAAAATACCTCAGGTCTCAAAACCTTCCTTCTGGAGCTGTGTTCTTTCACTGTGATTTGTGCTTCTTAGAAATCTTCTGATGTTCTGAGTGTGAGGAGTAGGACATCAAGGAATTGAAGGGTGCATGAAGAAGCAAGGGAAAGAAAGGAAGTATTGGGACCTTCCTCCTTTTCCTCCTCTGCAAACTTCCTGGTGAACAAGGAACTGTCAGCAGTTCTTTGAGGGAGCTGGGGAGAATAATGTAAGAACTGAGCCTGAGGCTTCCTCTCTGTCTCCTACGCTTTCTGTTCCCTAAAAAAGAAAGGAAGATCCTCAGACGCTTTCAGAGTTCACTTAACCCCCTCCAAGTTCCTGGGAGTGCACTCCTTGGCTTCCCAAGGGCCCAGCCTTTTCATGAGCATTGAGAAGTCTGATATTCTCCTTTGCATGCATTTGGATGGGAGAGTTTAAGCCTCTCAGTATTTGAATGAGTCTGTCTGTGCCTATACAGCAAAGATGTTTTTCTCTGTAAGCGGAGGCTTAGTTATCCAGCATTATTTTCCATGCTGTGCTAAGATCATCAGAACCACTGTTTCCTGCCATGTTCTCAATTAAAAAGTTAATGTATTTTTGAATGGAACCTTACTCAAGAAAGTATTGGGTTTGTGCTACAGGTTTTAGATAGAAGAGCCTAACAAAATTCTGTCGTCTTCAATCTCTTACGCTGTGCTCACCACCGTGGGATGTTCATCTCCTCCTATATGGCTTATGTGACAGGATGACCTTTTGTCACGTTTGTCTCTCCTCCTTTCTGTCCAGTTAAAATATAGTGTGACAGATCATGTCAGATTTGTGCTCTCTATTAAGTAAAGGCTGGAAGCCCCACTTGATTCCTTTTTCCACCACTTAGCTAGATTTTTTTTCTGAAATATGATGGAGTTGGAGCAAAGCCTTATGTGCTTATACTCTATAGAATCTTTACATCAGGGTAAACACACATTATTCAATTTTTCCTTCTAAATTATCAATTCCAGATGGCATTTCAATGTAAACTTTTCCATACCCAGTTCGATGAAGCTGATTCAGTACTTCAGGTTGAAAACTCTGGTATCGAGTTTAAGTCCAGACACAAGTTGAAGTGGTCACTTGAAATTGACTTGCTGGTGCAAATCATCTGCAAAGTTGGTTCCCAGCTTCTTAGAAATGCTTCTGATGCAGACTTGGGGATATGAAGTAAACATGAGTCAGATCGAATTTGTAGTGTGGGAAGAACAAATCATACCTTGTCCTGAATTTCAGTGAAGAAGGAAGATTAAAGGGTGTTTGGTCACCTTAAGTATTTAGAATAAAGGGGATTATGTTACCATCACCATTTACTAACAGGAGAGCTCAATTTCTTTAGAAATAAAATGCCATTTAATGTCAATGTTAGGTCAGTGCATTTGTGAGCTGGTATTTTCCAATGGGCTCCAATTTTTGGCTGTGGACTAAAAATGCATTATTTCGTGAAGGGAACAAAACAGAATGCAATTCTTTTGTAATATAACAACAAAAATGGGTAAAATCAAAAGGGAGGACTAGAAGGCTGGATATATATGAAATAAACTGTTTTGCTAGGAAGACAACAATAGCATAAAGTTCCCTATGAAGTCAAAAGTTAATTTTTCACAGAGTACATTATACAACTCTCTTGTCTCTTTAACTCTATTATAAATTCAGTGGATACACTAGTGGAAATAAAGATTCTATCTATAAACATGGATCTGTCACTCTGGTGTGACTGCCTGTGACCCAGTCTCCAGGGCCTGCAGTTTCAGAGGTAGTATAACCTCAAACACAGTGTTCAGATCTGATTCCCTGGTGTTCACGCATGCCAGAAAATATTCCTCTATACTTTCGTCTTGTCTGCTTTTACAAGAAAAAACATATTCCTGGAAAAATTATACAAAACAATATTGAAGGTTAGGTACTAACTCTTCTGGATCTGCAGTAACAGGTTTGGAGGAATGTTATCTTCTAGGAGAGGGAGATGATGCAGGGCAATTGACTCACTGTTCCACAGTCTGGTTTACGCCTTTCAGGCAAAACTGCCATCTGTGCCATCAGTGCAGTTCCACCACTCCCAGGAATTGTAGGAGCTTTAGGACAAAAAAAACAACACCCATCTTTTCTCACTGACCTGATCCTACCTGGAAAATTGAGAGGGCAGTAGCATAAAGTGCCTGTAGCAATCCAGACCACCTGGCATTAGAAATCTCACCCTTGCTGCTGCTGCTGGACCTGCATGGATGTTGGAAACAGTGGAGAATGCTGTGAAAGCACTCAGCATAGACAGGGTTTGTGACTGTGGAACTGCAAAGGTTCAAAAGCCTCTTCTGAGCAGAAGACAGATGATACAGAAGCCTGATCAGTCCTTGCGGGCTTTTGTGGCCACGAAGGTGTTGGCAACATTGCTGTAAAACGGGTTATAAATCCTTATGACTTGGATCGTTCAAGAACTACAGCTCTCATTACTTCTCTCTGCTCTGCTCCACAGCCGAGGACTTCATTCTACAAAGAAGAGGAAGAAAATCCTCTCTGCTTCCAGGAGAAACTGGAAGGTGAAGAAGCACACTGCATTCACACGCTTTTCTTTGGTTTCTTGTTTCATTTTGCTTCCAGCTCCATAGAGTGACACATATTCTTGGTTTCCTTCATGACGTATGTGCAACCCTCTGGTCTTGCCTCATCAGGCCATATCCCAACCATGAAACCTCATCAGCTACTAAATTTTTCCTACGCATTCACCTTCTTCATTCAAATAATTTCCTTTCTTTTTTTTTTTTTCCTTTTTCTGTTTTTATTTTGTTGGGTTTTTTTCCCCATGGCTTTCACCTGTGTGCTTGCCTGCTTGAGACTGACGTTACCAATTGATTACACATAATGCACACAGGACAGCCTAAATATATATTCCTGTCTCTGGATGTAGGGTTCGGACATTAAAATCAATGCCTTGGAGGTGAAAGGCTTCATCGCCCATAAATAACTCCTAAACTGCTCATTTTTGCTCCTCAAACAGTGTATCAACAATGGAGGATGTCATTTGGGGGATGAAATGTGAAAATACACATGCTATGCTCACATGTTGAAGTTTCCTCAGCTGGAGGGAATTTTGGTGGAAATGGGGCATAACACTGGGTTACTGTTTTCGCATAAAATGGATAAGGCGATTTGTAACTTGTTTTTTGTAATAATAACAAAATATCTGTGATAATTTTAGCCCATTGTTGAATAATGAATAATAAAAGAATAATCACATGCTGTGTAAGTAGCTTAGGGTTACACCAGTGCAAATTTCCAGTTGGAGATGAGCAAGTCAAGTGTGGGACAGGTCAGTCCTGAGAGGGGGGATCTGTTCTCACTTCTGCGACTGAGCTGCTCTCAAATGTTGAGACAGGTCATCTCACCTCTCTGTGTCTCACATTCTCTGTAAAACAAAAAGAATGATATATTTAAAGTGCTTTCAGATCAAAGGAGGAAAACTTTGTGTAGTTGGGAAGGTATAATTAAGATCCTAATGATGCCATGAGAGAAAATGATCAATAATTATTTATATTTTTCTTCGCTGTTTAGGAGGTATTTATCCACTGACTGTATTTTCTACAGTCAAATGCACAACAGCTGAGTGTTGTCACTGTCTTGCAGAACATACAAGTCTTTTTGTATCTATATGATATAAAGATGAAAAACAGGTTAAATTCTAGTGTGTCATTTCTCTCAAGGCTGGAGGGCCAAAGTCAAAGGAAAATCTAATGATTTACTGCATGAGCAAGTGCAAAATCTATGCATTAATAAATTCTACAGGATTGTATATGCATGCTTTACTCATACTATATTTTAAGCTTGAATTTTTTTAGGAATTAAAATAAAAAAGATTGCTTTCAAAAATTGCACCACATCAAGTAATCTATGTTTAAGGAATCATGTATTTATTTTTCAAGTAACCTCATTACTACCAGATGACTTTTTCCTTTTGACAGTAAAGCAGAGTGCTTATCTTCCATATTTTCATAATGAAGGCTCCCAAGCACAGGATACTGTGGCAGATTTACAGCCTGCGAGCAGCAGAACTGACAGGCATTTTAATATGAAAGGAGATATGATGTCTTTAATGTACAGTGATGTCACTTCTAACAAGGTAGAAGCGTGCTTTTTGCACTGCAATCACCATAAGAAGTGAAACCTGTCTGCTTCAGGAGTCACCTTTTAACCCAGGAAAAGGTCACAAATAATAGAAAAAAGACGGGACTCTGCTTACTCAGGTGGAAGGGCACTCTTGACGGTGGAGGAGCAAGGCTATTGTGGATGTGCATTATCTCCAGGAAGCTGAAGCTACAAATAGTCTAGCTCAAGCTAACCTTGAGAACAGAAAAGGAAAGGATAATGAAAATCCTCAAGGGAGTGTTAAACTGAAAGCCAGATTGCCTGTTGACCACCCTTTTTCCTTTTACCCAGCATTGATTGGACCTAATAACTTGAAAGTGATATTGACAGCGATATAGTCCACCATTACCTGGACACATGATTATTTCATTGAGAGAAAGGACAGGAGCCCAGTACCAAAACCTATTTCATTCTACATTAGACCAGAGAATTTACTGCTTTGTCTAGGAAATATTTGCCAGTGATTTTAAAGGCTGATTTAAAATGGGCATTTCTTAAATGCGCTCCCAGCTCCTGACTGAAACCTTTTATCATGTCATTCTGAAGATGCACCATTCTTAAACATCATATACAAGAGCATAAGATTAAAAGGCCATAAAATAGCAAAAAATCTCAAGATCCAGTAAGTACATTGTGTTAGCATTAGGCTGGTGACTTTGGTTAAAGACAGGAAATTAAAATACATTGTCATATATATAGATACAGCTATCTCCTCAAGAGAGTTGCTTCCTCTAAACTAAAATTTCAGAAAATCAACCTTGGATATTATGTCCTTTGGTATTTTGGTAGTTTGATCTTGAAGGGATTGCAATAAGGAGGGTAAAACAACATTAAAAAGTAATTATGTTGTTTTCTATCATCTTTGCAGGAATCCTGATTTTAAATGAAAATGGTTTTCAGGAGGCTCTGAACAATCATGTTCTCCTAATCAGGGTGCTGGGGCACAGAAACAGTGATAGTCAGGTAAGGTAAAAACAAGGAGCATTGAACAATTATTATAGTGTTATCCCCAAAATGAAGCACTGATTTCAATACAGCTGCCTATCTGTGTGTCCTGAAAAATCAGAAATGATGGTTGACCCCATGAGGATGCGTTTAATATTCCACTGCTAGTCCTGTGTTCTTTTGAATTTAATTTTTATAGGTTGGTATATTCTTAGAGGTGATGTGATTGGTTTTCATTTACTTTGAAACAGCTGTCTCCCTTCCTCCCTCTTCAAAATGGAGGGAAGAGAAACTGCAAATTCAAGTTTACATATAGAAACAATCAAGTCACATTTCAGTAGAAAATGTCAGAAATACTGGCAGTATCAGTGAGTTCTTCTTCCCATTTTAAGCCTTTTCTTCCAACAGCAAAGGTACCTTTCGAAAATAAGCCCTGTGTATGCTTAGAGTTATAACATTTTAATTATATTTTCCAAAAAGTAAAAATACCGGGAAATGAGATACAATGTGATATTGCTGTAGATCCACAGATCTCTGAAAAAAGAAATCTGATGTCATTAATATAAGGTGATGGTTTGAAAGGCCCTGTAGTAACTTCTAAAGGTCCCGTGTCTGGAGAGGAAAGCGGCTTGACAGACACAAGTCGTGAACTGCTTCACTTTCCACGCTGCCTTATATCTGTCAATATATTGGTTATGGAGCTGTGCCGAGGCCAGTCTCCAAAGGCAGACTGTCACATTTCTCAAAAGATAAAACATCCCTAAGGGTACAAAGAATTCGGGGACACAAGCTGATAGACAGGAGCAGCGCTGCGACTCTAACATTTTATGGCTGAGTTCAACGAGTGAGCCCTTTACCAGATAATTGAATTGATGAAAGGCTTACAGTTGCCCCGATTAAGCTTATTCCTTCTCCATATGTAAGACTCTGGATAGTTTAGGCAAAAATTGAGGAAGAAATCCAGGAGAGAGACATTCATAAGCTCTTTGAAAATTGGTCTCGCATGAAAAGCTTGCCATTTTTTATGTTACATGTGCTGTTTGTCCGTACAAAGAATCCTGTTGTCCATGAAGTGCTATTTGCAGCAGCCTTTTTTTTTTTTCTCTTCTAACTAAGGATTTGTAAATATTTTTAGAACATGTCTTGCTGCTTCATGACTCATTCCCCTTACGATCTTTGGTACTTTTCCCATTTGTGATCATGCAGCGTCCCTGTGGCATATGGTCACCTGGGAAAGTATTATTAGGAAAGAAATTAAGGGATTTTAGCTATTTTTAATGATTCTTGGAAGATTGAAATGTGGAAGAAGAGCCACGTCAAAGCAACATTTTTCAATCTTCTGTATTACATCAACCAATCTTGCTTGTTTGTGCTTTCCATGATGTATCCCTCTATTGTATATTTATTCATAACTGAGTTGAAGATTATCTGGGCAATGTACTTTCCCTCTGCAAGGTGCTTGTCCAGTGCCAAGTGCGAGGGACCATTAGATGCTATGATAATACAATTTTCAAATAATTGTATATTGGACCTGGAGCTCATCATTTCCTGCTGATGAAAGAGACATTTAACCAAGGACTCAGGTAAGGAGGATACACCTTCTAGTGTGATGAAAGGGAAAAAGGAAGTATGATCTAATTCTTCAAGCCTAAACTTAGATTTAGTACTGTAAGTATTAGCAGCAGGATTCCGTGGCAGTGTGAGGGTACAGTCAGAAGCAGGACTTATTTTTTACAGTTCAGCAGTAGATCATGTCCTGTGTGAAGTTATGAAAATTATCATGAGATCTCTTAAGTAATCTTAATAGAAATTAACTTCAACAAACACAACTTCTTATTTATGAACACTGGCTATGGCTGACTACTACAGAACATGACTGATGGAATAACTTAGAGATTTCAGATTTGTGACAGGACCTCCAGACCCTGTTTTTTCATCCTGTCAGGTTTAAGGGCAATGACTGGAAATAGGCCAATTTCAATCACTTTTCATACTGTATTCCTGTTGTCCTTCTTAAGACATTAAGGGAAAGGGGTGTTCAATTTATACCTGAGCCTATAATTAATCAATAGGATCAACAGGCTGGCAGCCGCTTATTTTCACCATAAACTCCATGGTTTGCCTGTACCAAAGCTTCATTTTTTTGAATATTTCATTTCCAAATGTCACCTCTAGAGACAGCAAACTACCAAGAGAATCCAGTGCTGACATCTTGACTTGGCAGTGCCTATGGTTTCATTTGTTCTTGGCCTGCACAGTCAGACAACATCCTGGCTAGACCAGGACAGTCAGATGTGCCCAGATAATCTGCACTAATCAGTGTGAGTCTCATATAAGTAACTTAATATGGCTTACAAGTTACAACATCTGGCTAGTGTGCTAACACTCTCTCCCTAAATATATATATGGTGAGTATTCTGATAAAATTTTTAGGGAAAAAATTATTTCATTCACAGTTTATTTTCATTTATAGTGTTTAGTGCAATATTTGTATATGTTTAGTGCACTACTCTGACAGGTTCATCAAATATTATACCATATGCTTAAATATTTTTTTCTTCTTTAAATAAGACTGGGTTATAACTGCAATTTTTTTTCTTGTACCCAAACTGTTTCTAGATGCCTTCCACACATGTGGTAACATTTGCCATTCTGTTTAATTAACCAGATTGTTGATAATGTTTGATTTTTTTTAAAGCATCTTCTATTTATGGAGAATTAAAGGTCATAGCTGGAAAACTGGCCAGCCGAGCTCAGTCATTTTTAAGTATTTTGTTAATTTTTCCTGGTTAATGGTCCTTTCAAATTCAGACTGCACAGTTACTTCAGACTTGCATCAAACACTCCTCAGAACTAGCAGCTCACAGTGGGAAAAGATAACCTATTTCCTTCAAGCACTGCAGCTCTATCTGTGAACTATTGGCATCACATGAAGATTGATTAAAGTTCTGCCGACACCTAATGTGCACAAGAAAAAAATAAAAATTGCCCTCTTTGCCTATCAAAGGATAGCTATCTCAAATTCTAGCTGCTTGTCTCTGAGGTCTGAAATGGACTGATTCTGTTTATCAATTAGGGTGCCGGTGTTTAGTGCAACATCCAGATGGTGATGGTAATGAGGGCCCACAGTCCTGGCTCCAGGGGAACACTTCAGTATCAACCTCGGTGCTGGGCCAAGCACTGTCCCCTTTAATGAGGGATGTTAGGCCTTCCCAGGCAGGTGCATCTTGAGCTGAAGTGTAACATAACCTTTTCTACCTTATCATGTTAGGTGACAAATTTAAACCACAGTGGGCTGAAAAAGGTTTGCTCAGCACTACAGATAATTTAATTCCTCAGTCATCTTTTCTCTTTATCTTCTGTTGACATGCTCCAGACTATAAAACAATGATAGAAACCATGTTCAGATAAACATAAACCTGATGAAGGTGAGCAGCGGGCTTTGTGCCCTTCCCCTTGCTCACCTCTGTGAACGGCAGATCGAGGTGCTGTTGGTGCAGAGGGAAGGGATGAACCTGGAGTGATCTGTGCTTTGGGATCAACCTGTGTGTGGCAGACTTCCTTCCAAAGCCTCAGCAGCCTTGCCTTGCCTAATGTGCAGCCCATGGGGCTTTGTGGGGGGCTCTTGGTTGTGGATGGGGATGTATGAATTTAACCTAGCCCTTTTCTGCATGGTGTGATTCTGCCAGTCTCTGTTTCCTTGGAGTTCCTGTTATTGATATCATATGCATGTCTCCAGAAAATTACCTGGTGAGACTTATAATGAAAAGCTTCCTGGGAACCACGACCTTTTTATCTGTTCCACAGTGGGCTCACTCATAAAATAGGCTTGAAATATACCCCATTTCTCTTCAGGTTTTGGAGGATAAAAGCAGTTTATTTCATTAGTCATCAGTCAGGGACCAAACAGCTCATAGATCTGAAAGTGCTAAATCCAAGTATCATAATTTATGGTTGGGAGGCATCATGATTCAGTCAAATATGCTGCTTTCCTCAAGAGTTACGTAAGAATTACCACTTTGATGCTGCTTTGGATCCTGGATAAGCCACCTAAACATTTTGTGACTCCCCTTTTATAGAAAGTGCATAATGGGACATATATTGTCATTGTTAAAGGCTTGGAAGCAATGCCAGGGCCTCTTTGCTACACTAACAATAGCAGTGATCTTTGAGGCAGGACAGCAGTGAGATGCAGAAATTGTCAGCAGTGCCTGCTGTTGTGGTGTAGCCCCAGACAGAAACTCAGCCCTGCTCACTCCTTCCCTCCTGGAGTGATGGGGGAGAGAACTGGAAGAGTGAGAAAATTCATGGGTTGAGATAAAAGCAGTTTAATAGGTAAAACAAAAGCCACAGGTGCAAGCAAAGCCAAACGTGGGATTCACTCACCACTTCCCAAGGACAGGCAGGTGTTTGGCCATGCCCAGGAAATCTGGGCTCCGTTACATGTAATGGGGACTTGGGAAGACAAGCTCNAGTGATGGGGGAGAGAACTGGAAGAGTGAGAAAATTCATGGGTTGAGATAAAAGCAGTTTAATAGGTAAAACAAAAGCCACAGGTGCAAGCAAAGCCAAACGTGGGATTCACTCACCACTTCCCAAGGACAGGCAGGTGTTTGGCCATGCCCAGGAAATCTGGGCTCCGTTACATGTAATGGGGACTTGGGAAGACAAGCTCCATCACTCTGAACATCCCCCTCTGATTCTTTCTTCCCCTGTTTTACATGCTGGGCATGAGTCCATATGTTGTGGGATATCCCTTGGGTCAGTTGGAATCACCTGTCCCAGCTGTGTCCCCTCCCAGCTTCCTGTGTATCTCCACCCCCTCGCTGCTGGGGTGGGGTGAGAAGCAGAAAAAGCCTTGGCTCTGTGTAAGCCCTGCTCAGCAGGAACAAAAACATCCCTGTGTTATAAACACTGCTTCCAGCACAAACCCAAAACATAGACCCATATCAGCTACCTATGAAAAAAATTAAGCCCCCCAAGCCGAAACCAGCACACCTGCTCTGCCAGGGGCATGGAGAGAAGCAAGTCTGTTATGCAGCTTCCAAGGCTCCGATGGCTTGGTGATGCCCGAGAGTACCTGTAGCCACTTGGCTATCCAGGATCTGACTTCTGCTGCCTCTGGAAGGCCAACCAGATGTAGTGACCTGACACCCCGGAAAGGAAAGCAAAGCTCTCTCCTAGGAGCTAAGATCATTAGTGGGTGTCTAAAGGGGAATGCTTGTTGAGACATTGATTTATGCAGTCTTTTAATTGCATTAAAATAGGTGTAGCCTGTTCGATGTTTGCAGTAGAGTAAGTTTTTATGAGGCCAGACTAATGAATGAGCCCCTCTGCACCCTCTGAAATCATTGGAGTCTCTCCCTTGTGTATAGATCGAAATTACAGCAGCAGCCCCAGCACAAGTGTGGCAGTGCCTGGAGAACAGGCCAGTGCAGACCCATCAGTCAATGTCCTATTGATATACTAACAAAAATGGACTGGTACTGTGTCAGTGCTAAAATGTTGCCCTGCTTTTATATGTGTGCATTTTTCTAGAGCTAATGTAATTTCAATGATATCCTCTATAATTAAGTGTCATTAATAACCATGTGTTTTATTAAATTAAAAATGTCCGGGAAATGTCAGTCATCTTTTTGCATATGGTACAATGGAGAGGGCTGCAATAGATCCATATGGGGCCCAAAAACCAGCTGAGAGAACTGGAAAGAAGTTTCAGTTAGTGGAGGGAAGTTCACAGCAAGAAAATTATGCTGATGCTGTAAACTTCTTCATTCTGACCCTCCCATTCCACTTAGGCATGTTAGAGAGAGACCTCCAATGAAGTCACTACTGAAACTGAGGAGGATAAGCAATAGCTTTTCAGACATGATATATTCCTGGTAGCTGATGATTGATTTTAGACGTTTGAATAAATGCATCTACCTTTTTTTTTTCCTAGTGATAGAATCGTTTCTGGTGCATAAAAGTGTTGCATTACACCGCCACATTTCTAGAGTGCAGCGGCAGCAATATCTGTATTTCAGGTGCCCTTCTTAATCATTCAGATCCAAGAAAAGACTATGCCTTTGAGCTGCCTGAGGGACAGAGTGATTGGCATCAAGGATGAGCACGCCTCCTGCCCAGGCTGCGGGCCCGAGGCCAGCGAGAAGCTGGTGCTGATCAATGTCCGCCCAGACATGGCCGCCAATAATAAAGGAAATCCATGGCAGGAGAGGGCTCACACCACAAAGTGCTGCTTGTTAGCAGCAACGCTGTGCCCTGAGTGGACGAGTCATGGGCTAAGGAATAAGATGGCTCCCTTTTTTAGCATGATAGAATGCAATTGTTTGTCAAAACTAGTGGGCTGTGCAGTCGGTTATTTTATAACAGCGGTGTCAAGTGTTCTGCGTGTTATGATTATGTTGTGTAATGCTAGAAAAAGTACAGAGCTGGCAGCTAAATTTGTTTTGCTAACTGTAACCTTTTCTGTGATCCAAGAAGTGTTTATCTTGCCCTATATCAGTACTTTATTCACCATAAAACTACTCCTTTGCTATGCAGAATTACACATAAGCACTTTTTCTTTCTTTTGCATCTATACAATACTTTGTGGAGAGCAATGTCAGCAGCACTGCAGGAACAGGATTCAGGAGTGACAGATACCTCCTCTTACCTCTGCTGCTGTAATTCTTACAGGCCTGATCCAAATCCACTGAAAGTTTTTACAAAAGGCTTCCATTTGTTTCACTGATCTTTGCAAGAAGTCCAAGAGACATTTGTCAACCTTTTAGAGAAGAATTGTCAAGTAATGGGAGTCCCACTATGGTCAGTCGGGGGCTGATCCTAAAATGCTGGTGTCCAAGCTTTTTGGATCATATACTCCTATCAGCGAAAAAATATACCCCCACTCCATGTACAATCAGTTATTTATTTATGAATTATATACATGTGCTGCTGTACTAATAAATTATTATAAAAGTGCACAAAATAGAAATGAAAAAAAGGACGAGTTGAAAATTAGATAGGTTAAATGATTTTTTAAAAATTATTTACCAATGAGGCACACATAAAAATGTCTTCCTTCATCCCAGTGATCTGTCTTGTGTGTACCCCACTTTGGAGACCATCATCTTAAAAAGTCCATTCATTGGCAGTGGCAACTTTACATCATCTACCACCCAGAAATTATCTATATATAGCTTCTTGTATGTGCACCTCTGTTTGGAAACCACATATTTATGTCGCTCACAAGTTTGAACACTTTATAATATTGTCTATGGCAAAACCCTTCTCAGGCTCTCCATTTGTAGAATGAAAAAAACCCCAGGGAATTTAAGAAGGTTACATACACTGCAAGGGTTTTTTGAGAAGGTAACTAATGGACTACTGCGCTAATTCTTACAGGCTGCTAAACTTTGTAGCATTCAGGTTTCCTGGACAAAAAATATCCTGGGCAAACTATGGAGATTAGTAAATGAGCCAGATATTACCCTTTTACATCATAAGAGTGATCTCATCGTTATCATAATTTACATTATGATGCCAGAACCATGCTTCTTCCACAAACTGAATGATTCAGCAGAGAATTGTAATAAAAAGAGGCTATCTGTCAGGTTATGGTTTAACTAGAGTTGAGTCAAATTTTGGACTCAGACATGAAAAGCAGCTGTAGTCAGCCCTGGTTTAAATTCAGCTTTGTCTAAAAATCTGCTTTCATTTTGCTTTGATTTTTTTTTTTCTAATGACCATTCATTATGGATGTGAACTTTCCTTCTCTGTCTGGATATGTGTAGATATTTTGAAGCTTCTATTTGATTCCCATTATGTTTGAACTCTGCTTATTGAGAGGGAGAACATGGACCAGGTTTCATCAGGTTGTCTCTCGTTTTCTGACTCTTGAGGTGGTTCCACTGAAATGCTGTTGTCCAAAAGAATTTTCATGCTGCTTGACCTTATTTGCACATATTCTTGCCTCCTTAATTTTCCTCCCCAGAGCATATTTTTAAGTATATCAGAACTAAATATGCTAATTTTTCAATAAGAAAACCCCAAATAAAATTAATTCACACCATTATTAAGATATCTGAAAAAATCACAGTTATTTTATGAAAGGTACAATTTCCAAAGGTACAGAAATATTCAGCATGCACAAATGCTGCTCACCTAAATGTCACTCTGAAATTTCGAAATCTCTTTCATAGTTATCTTTCCCTTCTCTGTTTTATGACCTTAGGACAGAGAACATATCTGTTTAATGTCTACATTAAAATGTAGCAAGTCTACATAGAAATCTTCAGTTACTATTGGCCACTGTAAAATCAAATGATCGCTAACTTCCTCAGATCTTGCCATTATATTAAAATCATTATCATCCCATCTTTTTTGGAAGGAAACATTGTTTTAGGTGACCATCTTAAGGCAATATTTAAAAGTGGATTTCTTCCTTATTTTTAATATATACCATTTGTTGCATGCAAATTAAGTAATGTAGGGAAAAGAGGCACAGTTCTGGGGTGTCATCACCTTGTTAACATTGGCATAACCAGCTTGGTCAAAAGGGAGAAGTGGTTAAGATAATATAGGACACCACAGAATATAAAGTCCTACCACACGATGAGAAGTCACTCAGTTAACATGAAAGATTTCAGAATGAAACCTTGATGTAAGAAGCCCCTTGCAACAAAGGGTTGGAAACATTGTCTCTTGACATTTGGAATATGTTCTCAGGAGAAGAGCTGGAGTCTGTCCCACCATCAGCTCAAACAGTTCACCACTCCCTAGAGCAGAGTGCAATAGAAGTTAATTCAGTAATGCCTTGTCTTCTGCTGTCACAGAACTCTGTCATCATACTGGACTTCATCTACCAAATCCATGTGGTGAGTAATCCATACAACAGCAGCTCGTGGAAAGGGTGGCATTTAACTGTAACTGGTATATCCATGGCTGGAACAGAGTTACCTAGAAGCTCAGTTCAAAAAATCACCCAAGCAGAAGTGAAAAAAAAGCTTTGCTTGGGTAAAACTAATGAAACCAATTAACTCAGAGCTGTGCATTTTAGAAGAAAGCAAAGAGAGGTCTCTGCAAATTCTAGAAGGCCAAGGAATCCTCATTTAGAATATTTTTTTCATATAAGTATGTGTGTGTTTATTATATATGTGAAATATATATATTTGTGTATGTGTTTATAATAAAAGCACAGCATTTGCATACTAGGCAGTAACTCCCAGTTAGTGCTGACTTACAGGTAACAAGAAGAAAGTGAGCAGGTGACTTGCTCCTAGCAATGTCATATTTGTCCCTTTGTCAGCCTGGACTATGTCAGCAGCAGTTTACTGTCACTGCCATCAGGATCAGCAGATCTCAGATCTTATGGGCAACCTATTGTCCATTACACACGTATTTAGAACCATTACCATGCAATATTAATTCTGATTTTTAAAGCATCCTGTAACTTTATTAATACATGTAGCTTTTACACAGAAATAACCTTTGCATCTGAATCTAGGTCAGCTCATTGTCTCTGTCAGGGAAATAATCCCTGATACCTGTTTATGTCAGATTGAGGGAACTGATCTTAGCCACCTTGAACTGTTGCCTTTGAAGGCACAGGTTGTCAAGTCTTTCTGACTGCAACAATCTGACACAAAGGAAGTACCTCTGGCAAATTGATTGTATTTATCCATCTTGCAAGCAGTTGCCCAGCCTGTGGATTTCATCTCTTCCTCTGCAGGAGCATTTTGCAGCCAATGGATACCTGTGCAGGATGCACAGGCACAGGACTGGTGAAGACTCACCGGGCTCCTGAACCTGAAATCACACATATTTGAGTATAACAGTGGACCTACTGAAGTAATCGTGACTCTTTGCATAACTTAAGACAAGTGCTTTCAGATTTGGGACTGTGCTGGTTAGCATCAAGTTTAATATTACAAAAGCAATAGATTAGTTTGATTCCACATCTCTTAAATGTTGAATTGTGTAATGCGAAATTAATATATTTGTACAGACAGATGCAATTACAGTGGAAATAATAGATTTTCTAATTATTATTTTCTAATTATTTTTTCTTTTTTACCAAATAAGCACAGCATTAAGAACATATAAAAATTCTTCACTAATTTACATTTAATACCTTTTCCTAATATTTTTTTGCAGGGGTTTAGTTTATTTCCTCTTAGTCAAAGTGGTTTGAAGTGGTCCTGACTTCCCCAGAAGCCTTCATAAATTGTGCTAAACAAGACACATATCTCTGTTGTTTAAAACTCAGCTAGGAGGGGGATGTTAGTTCCACCTATGCAGTTTGAATTTGTGTCATCTACATTTCTGCAACAGAAGGGAAAAAAAAGTCCCCAAGTTTCTGACATTTTCAAATTTCAGGCAATTTCAAAATTCCATTGCCGTTTAGAGGACATTTGGATTAAGACAAGAGTTTTTGTCCTGGACTTTCAGAGGCATGTGGAGTGCACCCTGAAGTATGAAGTATAAAATGGAAATACTTTCATGAGGAATTACTGCTTCTGTAACAGGAATGCTTTGCATAAGTTTGTTGACATTTGGTGGATTATTTCTGTGTCTGTCTGAAGTCGTCTGCACTTCAGAATTTTCCACTATTGCTAGTCTGCATGTGATGCTGCCAGAGCCTCAACTGTAGACAAGCCATATGTGTCCTTACCAAGAGATAACAACTTTTTTCAGAGCAGATTTGGATGCCACAGCAGTATGAATGACAGCCTCCGCTGGTACATGAGAAGCCTGAGCTAAGTGGGCAGGCAAACTCTGAGTACCTTTCCCCAGGCACTGCTTTCCTTTGTGACAGTAGCCACTGAGAGAAACCTTGTCGTGTGGGAAGACAGGGTTATGTGCTCTGAAACTGTGTATGTGCTTCATGTGAGTAGAAATACTTGTACAGAAGGTGGGTGAAGAATTTAAGGATTCCTGGCCCACTGGTTAAGGGAGACTGGGAGAGTCAGTGAAGGGTGGCCAGGCCTGTGGCTGCCCATGCTGACCACCTGCAGCCATCTGTCTTCTCCTGCCCTGCTTCTCTGGTGGACCAGAGCTTACACCACCAGGACAATGCTTGGGACAGCAAAATCATGTGAGATGGATGTTGTTGGCTATCTGGGCTTCCTCTCTGGTTGTGAAGGACACAACTTTATGTTTGTATATCTGACCATGCAGGGTCGTTGCCACACCCCCAAGTTACATGGAAATAGAGTGACATTCATGGGACAGCAGAGAACCCATCAGGGCTTCCCATGCAAAGAGCTGTCTCTAAGCAGCCTGTCGTCACTTCGGACCAGGATCTGACCTGCAGATCTGTCTGGTGTTCTTATGTGCCTACTGTTTGTCTCCCAAGGTGCAGCTGCTTCTGGAAGGGAGCTTTGCAGATGTACAGACTGCTAGAGCTCAGCCTGCTCTTCATGCCTGGATGAGTGGCAGCTTTGGCCATGGATACTTCAGGATTCAGCTAAAGTGTCTTCAGCAGTATTTCTGGCTAACATCTTCAGCACGTCTTATGATATTTGATGTTTCCAAAGTCTCCAGTTCTTGGAGCTACGGGAGAATGTACAAATATCCATTTCCTTGCAGAGGTTCAGGTTACACAAGCTCTTGGGTTTGTAAGCTGTCTGAGAGGTCAAATCCAGTCAAATGCTTGTGTGGCTTATCTTGTATTAAATATTGCAGTAGTCATCTTATCTATCTGAGAAAGGTGAAGGGTTCAGTGACCCTGAGACTTGAATCTGTGGTGCCAGGGAGTCAGGGAATTTTTCAAACTTGCTGTATTATGCTTATCCTCTTACAGTCTGACTTTTTTTTAAAGGTAGTGTTAAAGACTGCAATACAGTTAAAAAGGTACAGTTTAAAAAACCCCAACAATCTCTGATTGTATTCATTTATAAGCCTTGCTTATGCTCTGATCCTACAAAGCACTGAACACCTCAAGTAAAAGGGATTTTAACTTCTGTAGGCTTCAGTGGGAATTCTTGTGCTGTATGCTCAGAAATTGGAAGAGAAGGATCTTGAATAGAGCTCAGAAATGTCTGGAGCTCACTCATGACAACACTCACAACCTTATCTACAAGGTCAGGATTTTTAAGGGTTTCTACAGCTCTCAGCTCCCATAGCTGTGGTAATATGAGCATATTTGCTATCATTATACAGACAAACAAATTTCTAATCTTTGTGGCTGAGAAAAATGTAAAAATATTGAATCCATTTATCCCAGCACCAGCAGACCAGCCAGAAGACCAAAATATCAGAGGGTTCTGAAGTACAGTAATTCTTAAAACAAGCTCATGGTATTTTTTATGTTTACAGTTATCAATCCTAGCATTTTCAGGCTTGTTTCCTGCTACCTCATTGTGTTTCTTATTTTAAGTTTTGGACAACAAAATTCCTACATCTCTTTGCACATGGGAGCAAACTAATCCTCTAAAAAATTCTGAGACCAAGACTGCTTGTCTTGGTTTTTAGTGGGTGGCTTGCTGGGCCAGTACTGGCCTACTTAAAGATGATTCTAATGCTGCTGTGAAAGGGCTTTCAGTGACTGAAGAAGTCCTGCTATGTGCTACAATATTTTGATGTTTTCTGTATGTCTTCTGATGCATTCAAAATAAAATCACAAGTTGTTCCCACAAATAGTGGGATCAGGTTAACATAAGAAGCAGCACCTTCCCTGTGAGCCCTGAGCTACTGTCTCATCCAGGCTCTTAATATGCTTAAATGATGAGCAGTATTTTTTGTTCAAAGCTTTTGGCTATTCTTTCTGGACAGAAGCATTCTAATTCCTTAAAACTTTTCCAAGTTACTCTTCTAAATAACACTGATACACACAAAAAACCTGCTTTTCTGTTTGCCTGCCTGGAGTGTGTAAGCTCATATCTGAACAATGTAATTTATTATCAATA
This sequence comes from Melanocharis versteri, assembly GCA_013397845.1. Lineage (NCBI taxonomy): Eukaryota > Metazoa > Chordata > Aves > Passeriformes > Melanocharitidae > Melanocharis > Melanocharis versteri. Next base: position 1,465,387 of record VZTG01005665.1, on the reverse strand, counting down.
TCTGAAGTGGATTGCTACAGCTTCCCCCATATATTAATAGCTGTAGCTATTATTTTCTAGAGAAGGATCTCCTGGGCCCTTCTTGTGATATAAGCATTGCTGCTAACCGGGTAGCTGGCTGGAAAGGATGATAGTGTCCCCTGCTATTATAAATCTAGTGAGCTCACCTTTAAATGTCTGTCTCTATTCTCCCCTTTGGGCATTGTTCCAGTCACTTTTTGGCCTTTTTATTTTAAAGAAAAATCCTGTCCATATGGTCAAAGGAGGAAGTATATACTTGCCCTCAGATTCACTTAATGTGTGCTTGTTCTGTATATTTTGGAACTGGACTGCCATTGTGCAGGAGAGGAAAAAATAGCCATCTTCAATGAAAATCTAAATTAGTAGCCTGCATGCATCAAACAAGAATAAAAGCCCATGCTGGAGGATACAGTAGATCTAAATATGCATGCCCTGATTCACGTAGATGGCCAAACTCTTTCAAACTGAAACATAATTTGACCTATGAAGTAATTAATGCCATGATTATGGGGAAGGAAGACACCACAGTTCAGGCTGCAGCCGGACTGCTTTCCATTAATAGAAAGCTCTATTATTCCCTCCCCCCACACACGTACTTATCTCAGTTTTAAAAATTATGTTGGCTGCAAAATTCTTGTCTGTGCAGAATGTTTCGGCAAAATTTCAGTGAAGTTGGTGTGAGTTTCCCAGGTTATCTGATTGTAGTTTTGTTCCTCTATTATCTGAAAAGGGCGGCTCACTTCTTCTTCAGTCTTGCCATATAAATGCCTTTTACCAGATTTTTGAGGAAGATAGATTGGTTTGATTAAAACGTATTTCTTGGTTTTATTCTAGGTAATTCTGAGACCAGTCTCCCGCATACCAGTATCAATGTGGTTTTTTTCTGCTGGATTTAGCAGAAAAAGGAATACCAGCTGAAATCTAGAAAGATCATAAGAGGGGTTTTTTTCCCACACAACCTGTAATTAACTGTGGTACTCATTGCTACAGGGTTTTATGAATCTCACTTTTTTATATAAATTGAAAATGTAATCAGGCAACTTAATGAGAGTAAAACCTATGAGGGACTTTCAAATACGCAGATAGTAACTCTTAAAAAAAATACTTATAAAAATAATCCCTGAATCTTAGATCACTAGAAATTATAGGACTATACTGAGGATGTGTCACTGCATGTTTGCCACTTCTTATTCACTTCCTTAGACATTTGCTGTTGGCTTCTGCTGGAGGAATGGTACCTGGTGGCCTGGACCGTTGATTTTATCGCTGTGGTCAGTCTGAGGTATGTCAACAAAACATTAACTTTGACTCAAAGGGTTGTATTCTGTGATCGCTTTTGGCAATTATAAGCACAAGGAACATGGTCATATTTTCAAATTCTAGGGTAAAATACGTGGACAGCTAAAATGTGATCTGAAAGTTTTGCATTATTCGAAGGAATACTTTGCCAGAATAAGAGCCTGAAGTGCCAGGAACAGAAAAGTATCATAGGTTAGGCCTACATCCTGCATAGAAGCTCATTTGTAAATGGTCCCTCTCTCTCCACTTAGGACAGCTATAAAATCAAGCTAATAATGTTTATACTTAGTTTTGGAAGGAGCTTTGAGAGCTAGAAATAAATGCTTACTCTGCAAATGCAAAGATTTATTTTTTTACATGGGGTGATTGCAACTGAATAAAAATGGGAAGAGGATCAAAAACATTTGGAAGGCTCAAGATGGCAAATGACTGTCAGTGATGCTAATTTTCCTAAAGTTTTAGGTGCTTTTTTATGTCCTCTAGAGAGGCTAAGATGCATCCAAGAAAAAGCTTTGGCATTATGTGCCCTAACTTTTTGATGCCTGGCACCTGACGTGCAGTTCCAAACCTTGTGTTAGGCACAGCATTTCTGGCTGGGTGAATACTGAACACATTTTGCCAACAGGAGAGCAATGGAGTTGCCTCAGAACACTGAGCTTGGAGGCAAGAGCCCTCTACTAGGTGGAAATTAAATTTTTAAAGGAGCAAAGACCTTGCTGTTACACAGATTTTGCTGGGATCTAAAGATACTTCCCGTTTTAGGCACCTACTTCTTCGTTTTGGGGAGATTTATCCCCAGAACCTCAGATATAAAAGAGTTGAGATCTTTGCAAAACCCTATTTTATAGTAAACCTTGCGTAATAAATACTGACTCTGGCCTTAAATTAAAACAGAATAATTTATTGCTGGAGTTGGATTACTCCCCTTGAAGATGTCCAAAGCATAAACTGGGCATCTTCAAAGCCTGTTAGGGCAAAGATGGAGGAGGAGAAGGCTGGCTGTGAGCCAGCAAAGCTGACCACAGCAAGGGAGAAGGGTGATGATTACACCTGGCCAGCCCATGCTGTCCTCACTCCAGGCTGTTCTATGGAAAGACGTGTAAGGACAGAGTGAGGGTTTTGAAGAGGCTGAGACACTGAAATTCAGCAGCCTGGGACCACCCCTGCTGTAAATGGCAGCATCTGGGAACCAACAAGCTCATCTAGACACAAAATCAATCTTTAGTTAAAATCCATGATCTTTCCACAGGTTTTTGAGGCCAGTACAATAGCGGGGTCCAAGAACTGGCTCTGAAAGTGCAATGCTTTAATACAGAGGTTCTCTTAAAGTACCCTGGAAGCCTGGCACTGGCTTATGGAATGGCTAATCCATCTTCCCTCTTTGCCTCTGCTGTTCCTGCACATTTGAACTGTCATATCCTTTCTCCATTATGTAATAGCCTAGAGGTCACACATGTTCCTCTGCTTTGAATAATACATCTCTATGAAGCCTCAGTATCTCTGTTTGAAAATTTATTTCTTTCATTTTAATATTTTATCAATTTTGTCCTAAATGGATGACCTTAACTGGTTGCAGTTCATTTCATTTCTTCTCTGCTTAAATATTTTAAAGGTTCCAAAGTACAAACATCATTCATGTGGTGTGTAACAAAAATGCTCAGCTTGAGCTTTGGATTACTTAATTGTAATTGTCAAGCTATTATTAAAATTGATTTTTTTTTTCTTTTTTTTCAATTTCTTCCCCTCTCTCCTTCTCCCATTTCTAACTTTGTTTGTCACATCCTTTATGTTGGTATTTAACTACACTTCAGTGCTTTTAGAAGAGCTATACAATGCATTAGGACCATTATTTGTGAATAACAGACCGGCAAGAGCCAAAATCACCATGCGATGGGGACAGGCATTGCATTCAGAAAATACCTCAGTAACATAATTGATCCCGTACCAGATACAGTATTTGGTGTTAGGTACAAGTAGAGCTTTTTGCCCTATGTTTGGAGAAAAAAGAACCAGAGTTATATTTTATGAGCTGGCCATCTTGATGCTGCAACCAATCTGGATTTCATTAAGCTGGAAAGGGGTTTTTATTTGAATGGTAAATCATCACAACACACACATATGCACCAGGAAATAAAAGGAGTTAACAAATACCTGGCAGTCCTAGCTCTGAAATGAGTTGTGCTGTTAGAGAGGTGTCATTTTGGGCACATAAGGTTCTTTGTAAGAGTAGCAGTCCTAGCCCTTCTCAAGCCTTTTTAGGTAATTAAATTCAATCTTCATAAATTTCAGTATCATTTGGCTTCCTGTCCTGAGCAGGTTGATGTCACTACAGGCAGCTTCACACTGACAGTTGCTGAGTGCCTGGTCTCACTGACCCTTCTGATGTGTAAAATGCTTTGGGTTATTTAGATGTGAAAGGCAGTAAAAGCTAGTAAGCACAATTTGATTTAATGATTGTTATTCTGCACTTATACTATGAGAAAGCAAAACTAAGATATCTGCACTTCACACTGTGGCATTTTTATTAAAAATAGGAATAACAACACTGAAAGAATCTGACTCATGTCCTTGAATGATTTCAAAATAACTGTAGCTGTTCTGCATTTGCAAAATATAAAAATCAGTATACAATCCATTTTTTATATTTATGACATTTGATTGTGTGAGACAGGTCTATCTTTATGCTGATTATTACCTTTCCCATTTTCTTCTGTCTTGCTTTCGTTCAGTACTAGTCTTGCTCCAGCTCTAGTTGTTGGTAAGATATGGACTCATGCTTCATTTCTGACATCTCTGTCACATTTCGATGTCATCACCTGTCTTCTGGTTTGGCTGTGCAGTATTCCACACCAGGAAGACACATTAAATCCTTTTCCTTCCCACTAAGCCCCTAACTGCCATACTGAGGACAGTATGAAAGAAATGGCACCACCTCTCTTGCACTGGCTGTAGGGTTTTGGTTTACCTGGTGTCATGTCACCGCAACAGAGGCCACGCAGGTCACTGAAAGCAGGAATCTCTGTGCCTCCGTGTGACCAAAAGTCTTTTTTCCAAGTGTGATTCCTGGGCTGTGCACAGAGGTGGAAACGAGTGGAAATGAGTGAATGTATAAGCAGGTTGCCTCTTGTTTGCTCCTGGGATGGAGATCTGGATCCTTGGACATCAGCCTAAAAGTCCTGAGGTGTTTTTGTGGTAATCCTGTTTTCCTCCAAACCATGGAGTAGATGTGCTACAACCAGAGCAAATGCTTTGAATAGTTCTTTAAAGGACACTTGAAACACTTCTTGCATATTTTTCAGCCCTGTACAAACAGCTTGCCTTGGTTTCTGAGGAAGCCACTGAAGGTATCCAGCATTGCTTCTGTAACTACAGGAGTTTCCTAATTCGGGTGGTGTGGCAGGTGAGGTTATCTTGCCTCAACAGGGAGTGTGTTAGTATAATGCTGCAGAAAGTTTTTGCAAACACATCCTCCTCATCCCTAATTATATAATTAAAAAGTATAAGCACTGAAAATCCTTCTAAATACATACTTAAATCCTAAAGGATCTCCTTAGACTGGAGTGTTATATGAGATAGAGAGCTTAGCAATGAGTTGTACTAAGGCCTGATACATTACAACAATTATGAACGTGTTCACTTTATTAATTAAATATCAGTAATTGTGCTGTGAGTAGTGCACTTCATACTTAAATTTAAGCAGCTTTAATGTACTTGTAAACTGTATTTCTGTGTAACTCAGACAAAACATGAGGGAAAGGAAGAATGGGGTGTACAAGGAGAAGACCAGGAGCTGAGGCACAGAGGCAAAAGATATAGAGACAGTTCAGTCTGGCTCCAGTATTTGCTGTTCAGTAGTAGCCAGGCATACATTCCCAAAATACCGTAAGGAAACCATGGCATTTCTCCAGAAGCAGATTTCCCTGGGAAATCTGTCACTTTGGCCAAAGTGAGCACACGCTGTTGCTCTTCACCTCAGCAGGGTAAACATCCTCATGAATAGCAGTATTTTCGTGTGACTACAGCTGCTCTTTTAACTCCCCGCATAAAGACCTGCATTTGGGGAGCTAAAGGTTATGAATTCAAATCCCATCTTCCATTTCCAGATGCATGTATACATTTGGCTGGAAACAATGCTGGCTGTCTGGATGTATACAGCCACGGATAATTGCAGCAGCACAAGTCAATTAGCCTTGGTGACACTCCGGTGTCCTGTGAAATAATTTTGTGGATACTTCAGGGGATGTTGTCAGAAGGACAGCGATGAGAACTACAGGACGCAAGGGGCGAGGCCAGCAAAATAACCACCTTTGGCACAGGTTTCCAAACACCTCTGTGTTTACAGACACCTGAACCTTTCTGCATTTCCTGGGTCTCTCTCAGGAAATACAAAGGATCACAATTAACCTTTCCTTATTACCACGCACAGAAAGCAACAGGGGAGCCTCTCGGGTGACACGTCTCATTTGAGCATTCCACTGGTGTCTGCAATCATGGACTTGTGGTGGAACTCAAGGGAGGGAGAGCTGAGCCTCCTAATTACAATGTATATTTACAGGCCCCATTTTTATTTTAAAGGCAATAGTACACAGTGGTCTCCATCTGACCTGCAATGTAGGAGTCAGGCTGGTATGAGATAAATCTCCAGTCATTCTTCAGTACTTCCATTTCACTGGATGCTGTGCTACTCTGTGAAATAACAGAAGACTGCAAGTGGTTACTCTACATTAGCAACTACATATTTTGGGGGTTTTGTTTTTCTGTTGATTTTATTTTTTTTACATTTTTTTATTTTCATCCCCCCAAAACTCTAAATGCATCTCTCTTAAGAAATGCTGAAATTTTGTAACTTTATTTTTTTTCTAGATTTAAATTAAAGAGACCTCCTGTCTGGTTTTCTTGGTTTGAGGTTGTTTTTTTTTTGGCCTTGCCCCTTTTGGAAGAGAGAAGGTGTACACGATGAACACCTTTTATTTACTTTTTAATATGACTTGAAATTTTAAAAAAATAACAGGTTATTAATGTCTAGCTTTAAAATTTGTGATTTGAATTTATCTCTAATGAGAGCATGAGAGTTTTTTTTAACCTCATGGTTCTGTGTTTTGCTTGGTTTTTGGCTTTTTCTCCCCAGAAAGTAGTATAAGAAGTATAAAAGTAGAAGAAGTATAAAGTGGCAGCTTTTCTGAATAGAAGTATAAGTAAAAGAAAGTATCACTTTTTTTTCTTTCAACTGTCCGTCCTGCTCAGTTTTGAAGTGCAAAAGAAAGTTTTCATTTTACAGAAAATTTAAGGAAATAATTGGGATTTTTCTTCCCCTCCATCCACTGCACTTTACTTTCCTTCTCAATATTTTTCACTGAGGAGTCTATCTGTGACATTGCGCTTTGTTAGGAGGTGAAGTTAATACAGACATTAAGTGTTAGATGTGGGAGATGTAGTGGGGGGCAACAGAAGAGAGTAAAATTAGAAGAAAACAAAATCCTTGATGAAGAGAGCTAAAGATAAAATGGTTTTGTTACTATTAGGCACATCTTGGAAAGAAATTGAGAAAAAAATGTAGGATAAAATTAAATTAAAATAAACACTGAACCATACCACTGTCCAACCATGAATTAAAATCAAGACATTGTCTTTAAAAGCTTAGTATTGTACAAGTTTTGATAATGAATTATATGCAGAGACAAGCAAGGTAATTATTCTATTTAACAGTCTCATGCAAGCCTCATTTGCAAGGATGTGTTCAGTTGTAGGGCCCAGGTTTGAAAATTACCGCAGTATGCTGGAAAAAGTTTAGTTGACAGCAACAAAAATTCCAAAAAGTTGAAAAACTGGGCCTTTGAAGAGAGACTGGGAAATTTTGTCGTGGTCCATCCAGCTAGAAAAAGAAAACTGAAGTGACACACAATAATTTTAAAAATAACTAAAAAGGGGTGTTATAAGGAAAAAAGGACTCAGACTTTCCAATGAAAAGGAAAAGGACGGTCCAAACTGTAGACTTAGGTGAAATGTAGCTGGCTCCATCTGAGGGTTTGGCCAGGGAAAACGAAGTGGAATGCTGGATTCTGGGGTGAGGGTTTGTGGTGGCAGACAGTCACCTTCTGTCTTTCAGCTCAAGCTGGCAAAGGAAGGCACCAGGGGTTCAGCTTGCCGGGCAGGAGGAGAGCAGCGCTCCTGACATGGAATATTTGTGCTGGTACCCAAAAGTCATCCCTAGCCAGCAGAATCTAATCACCTGGTTTTCCTTCATATTAATCCTTGGGAGAGCAAGGCAGTTTTCAGCAGACCTGTCAGTACAGCTTGACTCTGGCCCCACTTTATTTCTGTAGGAGAGGTTGTCAGGGAGTGCAGAAATGGCTGTCCTGGTGTGGTTGAGCTGAGATTTGGAACCTCTCTAGTAAGAAGACTTTAGACATAATGAAATCAACTGTGTTCCTTGCAGAAGAATGAAAGCAACCTACCAACAATCCTGAGTCTCAGTATTGATTCTGTTCTTGTATTTGCAGTGCTTTGTAGCTGCTATGGTCTGTTGGTTCATTAAGTTACATTTACAGGTTGTCCCTAAACACTGGCTTTTACATAGTCTGCATTTTAACACTCTTTAAGTGCATATTGATATGTTCTGTCCTCTGTGCAAACCACAGTCAAAGAAATCCCTTTTCTGCAATGGCTAATGAGGTACCAGAGTGGTAAAATAAACAGAAGGAGGAATTACACAGTGTCAGGAAGCTCAACCAAAGAAATGTCACCTTCAGAGAAGCAGCAATGAGAAATGACCTTTCACTTTATTACAGCATGCCAGATTTGGTTGGGTTTAGACGAGAACCTACAATTACTGAATATTTAAAAGTGCACATTCTTACTCACAGAGAAGTCAAATAAAGTTGGGGGGACTTGTGTCACAGAAGTACCTATGATGAAAGATGGGTTTGACACACTGACAAGTACCATGACTGAGATTACAGTTCAATTATGCAATTAGGTTTTATTAACTATACATATTATTAAGGACTTTCCATAACAGAGGAAAGGATGTCAGGGTCCTGGTGATTGTACTGACCTCTTATGCCACTGGGAAAGATGCAGAAAGGCTTTCAAAAGAGCAATATAGTCCCTATTTAATCTTTAAATAAGAAAGAAAGGTCAAGGAGCCATTGCTGCTACTTTATTTCTCTCAAGTCTTCACCAAGGAGACATCCCATTTTAATGTGCATTGCCTTAGATTTATACATATTAGTAAAATATGCATCACTGAAACATTACATACTTTTGAATGCACTGAATTTATAGCAGAACTTACGAAGTGTAGTACGTGCATGTGTATGAATCCTCAAAATTATGTAACTAACCTCTGAAGGTTTCTCACTTTAATTCATTTCTGACACAAAAATAAAAAGAAAAAAGAAAACCCTCCAACAGATTACTTAACATCTCTGTGAAAATGTCATATCCACACAGATATTCACTTACCATGCCAAAGAAAGAGAAAAAAAGAGTGGTAATTTATATTCATAATGTGGTTTAATTTAAAAATTATATTAATAATTAAAGACAAGTAAATGAAGGTGACAGACAGCTCAAGACAGGTAGGGAAAAAAAGCCCCAAACAAAATTGCGAGTGCTGGTGTAATTACAGGGACTTCTTTAAGTCTACTGGTTATGCTCCAACTTTGGTAGGAAGCCTAATTGTTCCTTAAATTTTTATTTTCCTTCCAAATTTCAAGTGACACTTTCCGAGTAGGTGCAGCCCAGTTCTTCCAATAGCAGATGCTCAACAGCAGCTGTACCCGAGCTGGCCCCTGACCACCGGCCTGGCCAGGCTCCTTTTGGCAGGTACAGCAGGACAGCCTCCACGTCTGCTCCACACAGAGTTGTAGGAACAGCATGTTCCATCAGGAAATGGTATGAAGCCTTCAGGATTTAGGAAGTGCCAGTGTCAGTGCTGCACTTGTCCCAGTCCTTTGGGAATGCCTGCCTTACGATAATCTTCGGTGATGTGATTGTTGGTTTTTGCAGTGGGGTGCAGCAGTTTGTCTGCCAGGCCTCCTTTCAGAGCCTGCCCCTGACCTTCACTCATGTTTCACATCCAAGCATATTTCTCCCAATCCATTCCCCATCTTTCTTCGGATGTAGTTTTTGCTCTGTATTTTAACTAGATGGACTTCTCTGCTGCATGGATCCCTGCGAGTCACTGATGCATCCAGGACCCTTTTTCACTCCTGGTGTCCAGCAAGCTGAAAGTGACCATTATAAAGAATGTCTTTTTGAGCTGCCAGAGGTGCTGGGGCTGTTCTTGTGATCATGTACTCCACAGTATGAGTTGTCTAGTCTGAGGCTGGAATTTTTTGAGGTTTTAGGTATTTCAGCTCTAACAGTTCTCCCTTGCAAATACTGAAAAACAACAAATCTAAAAGAAACCTAAAGGCTGTTAAAGGTTGTGTTAGAAGCCTAGGGTAAAAATTGTGCCACAATTCAAGAAGAAAACAAGGCTGTCCAAAAATCCCCTACATGGCTGAATGTGAAAATTATGTAGTCCATCCAAAAAACAATTT
>VZTG01005665.1:1432997-1455439 GCA_013397845.1 Melanocharis versteri | reverse complement strand
AAAAAGAAGGCTTTTAAGAAATTGAAAGAAATAAATGAGAATGGGAAAACCCATAAAAATGGCAGGCCAATTTCAAATGAAATATTAAGAAAGCTTAAAAGAATCTGAAAAGAGCCTTGCAAAGAATGCTGTAGCTGAGAGTAGAGAAATTTGTAAGTACACTAGAAGCAGGAAACCAGCTGAGGATTAGTGGGACCATACAATGACCAAGGTGTAGAAGGGGCTGCGGCAGATGGAGGAACTGCAGTGAGAACTCTTTCAGTTGTTTTTCAGAGCAGAAACTGTCTCATTCTCAATTCTGATAATAATAGTGATAATAAATAAGATCAGTGAGCACATGAATAAATTTGACTTGTTGAGAAGGGATCAGGTTGGCATCTGTGAGGGGAAATACAGCTTCACTAAGCTGAAGCTCTTTGATGGTGACAATAAGGACAATATGGACAAAGAGGACCAACTGGACGTAATCTGTCTGGGTTTCTAAAATGCCTTTGCCAAAGGATAGAATAGAATAGAATAGAATAGAATAGAATAGAATAGAATAGAATAGTTCCAGTTGGAAAGGAAGCTACATCATCTAAGTCCAGCTGTCTAAGGTTATTCCAGAAAGTAAAGTTAGACTTGAAGGTTCTTGCGTGGACTGAGAACTGGACAAAGGAAAGAGTAGGGATTAATGGGCATTTTTCAGGATGGAAAAGAATTGGCAGTAAGGTCCCCCAGGAATTGGTACTGGGACCAATTTCGTTCAGTATCTTCATCAAAGAGCTAGAGAAGAGAATGAACAGTGGAATTTTTGGGTTTGAAGGTGATATTAATGTATTTTGCATCGCAAATTTTAGTGTAGATAAGCATGATCTTTTGAAAAATAATCTAATCCCTACGTACATGATGTAGAACTCAGAACTGAGGTGCTAAACTCTTGAATTCAGGAAAGAGATCTTGGAGTGAATGCTGTCAGTTCTCTGAAATCATGAGCTCCATGTTCTGTGGCAGCAAACAAACAAACAAAACCAAACAAACAAACAAAACCAAACAAACAAACAAAAAACAAACCCAAGAAAAGTACTGAGTACAAATGAGAGGTGACATTCTGTCGCCATACAAAGCTGTGGTGCACCCTTTATTCAGTGCTGCCAGTTCTGTTTTCCACCTCTCAAGAAGGAGGCAGTAGAAGCAAAGTTACAGAGAAGGTCAGTCAAAAAGCTTGTGATGGTGTAGCAACATCCTTGTGAGGAGAGAAAAAAGCTGATATTCTTCATTTTGGAGAGAAGGGTGAGGGGAGATGTGATAAAGGTTTACAAAATCACAGATGTGATGGATTAGCTAAATCTTCCTAGTATCAGAAAGCTCAGAAAGGAATTAGACAACTCCATGGATAGGATGTGCATAAAGGGATGCTGGAATGATTATGCAAGAATGTAACATCTAAAATCTCTACAGCAACAGTAATGCTGGAGCAGAAGAAGAGGAATACATTGCCAGTAGTTGCCAAATTCACGTGCCCTCCTGAAGCAGCTTTTCCTTTTGTTGTTATTTCTCTGGCTCCTCTATTATGGGCCAGGCATTAGCCACAACCACCACCATCCCACCCCCCTAAACTTCCCAGGGAGAAAGGTCTAAGGAAAAAGTTAAAAAAATAGAGGAGGAAGAAACCCTACTGTTTGAGGTGCAATAACAGCTCCAGGTGCAATATCTTAAAAAAAGGAGGAAGGGGTATGAGGGTCAGAATATAAATAATATATAGATAGAGAATTGGAGGGAAACACGGGAAAAAAGAGTACCCAGGTGTGCCTACTACTCCCTGTGGAGCTCCAGGGATGGAAAAATGAAAACAGTTGCCAGAACACCCCCTCCTCCACACTTTTTCCCCTGCTGTCAGAGACACAATACCAGACTGAATGGATCATTGCTCTTACCCCAGAGAATGTTTCTTATGTTTGAATGGTCTTTTATTGGAGGCAGTCTTGGCCATCCTGGAATTCAAGGAAAGAGTTGTGACAGGTTGTACAGAGACTTACTGCATAATTTGTTTCTCTGTTTAAAAAAATAACTTTAAAGCATGGTCTCACTTTCCAGCTGAAATAGAAAACTATAGGGTATTGGATAGAAGGCAAGTAAGACATAGAAGAAACTGCTAAGGGAAATATTTAGGATGGATATAAGACTGTAAAGCTGTATCTCACATAAATCAGTGGGTTTTAATCCTTTTTGATTTCCAGTCTAGGTGTACAGCAAATTTAACCTACTTAGAATAAATTTGCTTCCTTGAATTTCCCTTTGCATTTCCCTTAGTTCTCTCTGAGTTTTGCAGACCACAGGCTGATAAGTATTGTAGAAAAGACACCTTCTTGGAAGTTACCTATTTCTAGATTTGTTCTGCAGAGTAAGAGCACATCTGCATGGACACTGACCAGATTATAATACCAATGGTCATGTTGTAGTAACATTTCTTTCATAGAGCTGAGTAATTGTATAATGCATAGCTCATTTGGGGCTTAGGTTTTTTGGCAGATGCTCATCTGTTTAGAAAAGCAAAGGGAAGGCTCCAGATCTTACATATCATCTCCCCCAACAGTGCATCTCAGACTTGCAAGGCACTGGGTTGTCATCATTTGTGAAAGTGGGTCACAAACCAAACAAAAAATATGAAATAATGACTCCCTGTGTGTGATACCAATCAAATTGTGAAACAGATCTTCAGCTACAATAAATCAATACAGGTCCGTTAGGACAATTTCATGTGCAGGGAGTGAGAATTTGGTGCTGTACTTTGTATGTGAGAAATAAATGCACTTGAAAAAATAAAGAAAAAAAAATTAAAAGGAAAAAGCAACCCTGTATCTTTTTCTATCCAACAATTATGCAAATATTTTTAATAGAATAATAGAAGACTGCTGGAGAGCATTTGGCAAAGAGAAGAATTAGATAATAATTTGACTGTAAAACTAAATTATATAAAGACATGCCACACATTAATTATTTTACATCACCCACTTTCCCCAGACTACAGCACATAGGTCTGACTGTGAAAGTACTAACACAGAGTCCCAACAGTCCTATTAAGAGACAAAGAGAGAGAAATCTGGTTAGGCTATTTTTTCATCTTAATACCACTGCCTTATCGCTTTATAATTTTGAAAATAAAACCCTTTAAGCGAAACAATATCCCACTGCTAGAATAAAGATTTCCAAAACTTCGTGATCCTGATTCCCGTCTGCTTCACCCCGCCTGTAGTAATTTTGGCCTGCAAACTTTATGATATTAATCTGGTCTATTGTTATCCCTTCTTTGTATAAACATCAGTGTCCTCCCTGAGATATGATGGTAAAAGTGGGTCCAGGGGGCCTATTTGTTTCTATCATACATTGGAAAGTGTGTGTGTGCCTATAACTTTTGAATACTGAAATCAGCANGGGGGGGGTGGAATTCTGCCCTGCTTTCTTCTACCCTTGCCACTCCAACTCTTCTCCGAGCTCTTTCGTTTTCTTTCTTTCCACCGCTTTTATTTTTATTCTCTATTCTTATTTTTCTCTTCCTATTTCTTTCTCCATAGCTCTCCATCCTGCTCTTACCACTTAATGTTGCAGTTGTTCAGAGTAATTTTGAAACTGGGCAATATACTCAGTCTTACATCTCAATTTCATTTAGGACCCAACTGCGATCCCCACTGAACCTGAACATTCCATTGCCTTACAAGGGCTAAGGAATACAGCCCAAGTCTGCACGACTAAAGGTATTGTAATATGGACCTTTGTGTTTAAGCAATTATTTTAATTTTCTTTTCAGATGAATTTATCATTTGAATTGTAATTTGTGTGAGAAATTTTATGAGCTGAAAATGGATAGAACACAAAGGATGACTGCTTCAGAGGACTGATTTTTCACAGCCCTCACCTCTGTTTCATATGTCAGCACACACCTTTTGTAATCAAATATATGAGATTCCTTTGAAGTATATCCCTGAACTGGTAAGTGAGATAACCTGGGACTTCTGGAATCCAGAGAGGTGGGAAGGCTTGAGGCAGGCTGATACACAGAGGCTGGGGCAGAACTGGCCAGTCTGTGCCTCAAGCTGCGTGTGGCTCTCTAAGTATTTAAATACAACTCCTGTGCTGGCTGGCATGGGGGCTGTGGCATAATCCCTGCCCACAGAAGCAGTGACTCAGCAACAGCTTCCAAGGCCAGTTTTAGGAATTTCCTTGGCCTCTGCCTGTTTATCTAGCACAGCCCCATTCCTCAGGCAAACTCTGCAAGGCCATGTTATCACCAGCTGACCTGAACCATTCCCACAGTCTCATTGCTCCAGAACAGGATAGGTGTCTTGAGGCTTTTAACACAGAGAGGATTCTGATGAGGTGTTTGGAGAGCTGAGGAGATCAGACATTATGGGTAAAGACTGTGAAATAGTCTGATAGATTATGTTTTTAAATTACATCTTTTCCTCATCCACAGTAAATTTTTTCCAAGCCATATGATCCTCAAATTACCAATACAAATGGGAATACAATTAATAGCGGTGCCATATCTTTATAGGGAGCATCCCATTTTTTGTGCCAGGAAGGCATGCCTTTTATTCTATTAAACTGAGCAAAAGTCTTCTCCTGGGCCTCGTCTCCTCTGCATGGTGCCATCCTTTCAGGAATACATCATCATCAGAGTGCTTTGTCCCGGTGATGTATTACACTAATACATCTGTTGCTTTAATGATATATTAGTGTAATACCTTATCAGAGTGATGCATACCAATGATCTATTGCTCAAAAGGTGGTGCCATTCAGGAATGAAAGAATTCATGGGCACAGTCAGTGTAATTATACAGATAAAAGCCGACATAGATTACGCTGGAAGCTGCTTTCATGGAACCAAGAGCACCAGTACTATGCCAGCCTGTTTGGTGCCATTTTCTAGTGCCATTGCACTGGATTTGTAATGCTGAGGTTGTTACATCTCTTTTAAACCTTTTAAATATACTAAGAGCAACTACCATTAACCTTGGGTCACTGTGAAGCAGAATGTATCCAGTTACATTATTTTTACTGTACGGTAGTATAGTACTTACTTACCCGTAACCACATGAAACCAAGTAACATTAACCTCCAAATAGCCTGAAGAACACACCATATCTCATTATAATAATCTGGGCTTCATCCTTTGCCTGACTTTAATTATTGTCCATTCTCAAATATTTTCGATTACATGACAGTTGAACTACTTCAGCCTGTCATTAACTGTAGGCCTCTTTAATCTCAACCTTCATTTTCTTTACCATTACATTTCTTTTTCATTACTTTAGCCACTGAAAAACAGGTGAAGTCAGTCTCATTTACATTGTTTTGTGTAGCATGTTAATTAAACATTTCAAAGCATCATCCAGAGATTGTGGCAAAAAAACCAAGTTCTATTTTCTATTTTCTAAACTTTTACTGTAAAGAAGGGGAAAAAATCATGAGCCAGTAATATAAAAAAACCCTCAAAACTCAGATCTTTTTCCCTTCTACCTTAACTTCCTCACTAATTGCGTCCAAGCTTCCTCACTAATTGGGTTTCCAAAGAGAAAGACAATCAGAACCACATTTTGCTTGTGGTAATTTAACTGCGGTATAAAGTATTGATTAGCTTATTTACATTTCCTCTAAATATGCTTTACACCAAGGTGTGAAGAATGTTGCAGAGGAGAAAATTAAGGCCTCCAACCTGTTTCAGTTCATCAGAACAGGAATAGGTGTGTAGGTAACTCTAGAATTTTTGCCAAATAGTCCAGCATGAAACAATCAGTAACACAAATGAGGGAGAAAAGAACAAGCTAAGTATTTATAGAATGTAAATACTGGGATTTTTCTTTCCTCTTCACTTTCTCTTCTGTTATCTTCAGCTTCACTGCTAGTGACAAGTATCATTTTAATTTGCAGGGAGGGTTGCTAAAGGAACTTTCAGGGATGTATTTAATCCTGTGGCAAACTGAATTCACAGAAGCTGTGATGGGGATACCGAGTGATGGGTGCAGGACATCCTACTTGTTACATTCCTAATCCTCCAAGGTCACTCAGCTGACGTGTGACCTTGCAGTTTAGAAACTGCTGACCCAGATCGTTCTCCTGCCCCACGGGACAATGATATAATCCAGGAGCTCATGGGTGGGGCTGTGCTACCTGATCTCTGTCAGAGGTGGAAGCAGCCTGCTGGGATGGCAGTGCAGGAAGTATGGCTGCAGTGAAAAGAAGTTCCTTCAGCAAGAATCTGTGACAGATTTATTCAGATCAGGAAACGTGCAAGTTACCCAATTGCATCTTGGCAGGGTGGAGGGGGAGAGGTGTCCTCTTCATGGCCTGAGAAACCATAAACCCCAGTGACCTCCAGGGCCAGGCTATTCAATATTTTACCTGAAAGTATAATTGCTCAAGTAACTGTAGGAGGATATTTGGAAACTTCCCTGCCCTTCTCAGAGGAAACTGGTCATTTCAATGAGTCTTTAGAAGGATTTATCAGTCCTGAAAATCTGTAGTTCCTGCAGTGCTGGCCTCCTGATCATGGTAGGCCTAATGTGCTTCTTGTGGAAGTCTAGTCTGTGACAAAAGCCTTCCAGAGGGTGATTAGCAAACACAGTAGCAGCTAATTCTGATAAACTGTGGGTGAGCAAATAGACCTTTGTGTAATTTGCCTTGTGTGCTGAGCGATTGGAAGGAACAGATTTGGGATGGGGAGAGAGAGACTTAGCAGGTGGGCTTCTGACACTGCTGCTCTGCTTGTGTATATCCTTAACCGAGCTTCTGGGATACCACACACATTAACAGCTCATGACACGTCATATTTTAAGGGTCACAACAGTCAGTAAGGTAGGGGAGTGTGTTAATCTTTTCTTGAGAGATGGGCATCTGCATGGAGAAAGAGAATAGAGTGAAATGCTTAATAGTGTACAACAGCCTAGGGGACTGCAGGCAAAGTGTGTGGTCTCAGGCAGCATGCCTCTAAAGCCATTCAGTCATAGGCAGCCCTCGTTTTCTGCTTTGGAGGTGCAGTTTGTAGGGTCTTTGGGAACCCATCTGAATGGTGAGTGACTCCAAGTTTTTGTTTTTGTGAGTTAATTTTAGCAACGTCTGTTTTCCAGTCTTGTTCACTGTGTGCTACACGCATGCTTTTGCTAGTGTGGTGCAGAAAAGGAGGAATGATGGACAAGGTGGGTGGCAATTGCTTAGATTTGCTCACTCTGTACTGCCACTGAATGTCAAACCACGCCATGGTACTGGGCTGTGTCACATGATGTGTGACGGCTTAGGACACAGAATTCCTGTTAGTTAAATACCATCCATTTTTTGCTAAATGGCATTCCTTTTAGTTAGATTAATAATAATTGATTTTTGAAAGCTGGAGTTTGCCTTTAGGCTAGGTTTAGGAACCTGCAAATTCATTGTTTTGAGCTGAACCGGTCTTTCAGTTCCCTCTGCAGTCTATGGAGAGAGCAAGGCTTCCCCAGAGAAATTCATCCTAACTTCCACAGGATGGGGAGCAATTGCTTAACTCTCTCTTTTGACAGCAGGTAACCTAGAAATCCAGGTTACAATAAATGACTGTCTCTCTGTCATACTGAAGATCAGCAGAATTTGCATTTGTTATCTACTGCTTAAAACTCCCCAAGCCTGCTATCTTCTACTAATTTCAAAAAGTTTTGGAACAAAACCTGACGCTGCTGCATGTCTGAAACTCTGTCAAACAGCGAAGTGTCTCGGTTAAGTGGAATTGGTTTGGGAGGGGAAAACTGTGAGGTGACACTCAATCTCTGGCAGGTTACCTGTGTTCCGCTGGCACAGTCCCCAGCAGAAGCTTAGTGTATCACTCTAAGTTTTATGTTCTTAAATTAGGAAAAAAAACAACCTTAAAACAGTAAGATTTCAAATCTGAACTGGAAAATGATGATGCAGAAAGGGAAATCAACAGAGCAGAAGGAGAAGGAGGGGGTGCCAGGGCATCAGAAATGGGCCAGCAGCCATTTCATCTGGATTGGGAGCAGCTGAGTGTGCCTGGCAGTGTCTTAACACCTGGACTGCAAAATGCGGTGGCAAAGGTGAAGGTATATGATTAATTCTGCTGACTCTGTTATGGAAAAATTGATTTCTGGCAAAGGAGTGGAAAGAGCAGTTGGGGGCAGTAAAGTGGCTCAAACCTTGGAACAATTTGCTTTTGTGCATGAGAGCTGGAATCATCAGCCTCTATGAGCAAGACCCTAACTATGAGCAGATCGGTGAGGATTTTGTCATTGATTGAATTGGGACCAGGATTTCACTAATTCATGACTAATTGGTAATCACAGTAGGTAATTACTAATTATGGCAATTTGCAACAGTTGTGTTGCTGCCTGGAGCTGAACTGTTTATTTCTGGGTTGGGTTTTTTTTGGTGTTTCAGCATGTGAAGCAGGGCTCATAAATCCCTGTGTTACCCGCCTTTAAAAGGTGTGACTTAAAAAGTAGGATTTGGCTGATGATAATGGATGCATGGAAGGACCATTCAAGTGAATGAAGGGTGAGTTCTTTCCTCTTCAGGCTCTCAGGCACTGCTTGCTGATCTAAGTGTACTAAATAACTGAATAAAATATTTGTGGATGTGTACTCAGCTATGGTAGAAAAAGCTGGTTAAAAAAAAGAACTTATGGTAGAAAAGGATTTTCCTGTAAAATGCTGGCATTGTGTCAGTGGTAAGTACAAGCATTCTCATCTCATGTTGATGTGATAGCCATTTCTGTTTATAGATACTTCTTGGGGAGATTTCTTTTCATTTTTTTCAGAATAGATCTCTTCTGTCCCCAGTCTAGCTGATTTCTAGAGAGCTGTGATAGTGAAAGATGTATGAGCCTAGAAAACAAGTTGACAGAACTGATGGCTTTATCAGGACAATTAAAAAGAAACTCAAATTTTAAATTTATGCCTATTAAGGAGTCTGGGAAAAAGCTGGTTTTCATTTGAAAAAAATACTGTAGAACAGAAAGGTACTTGGTAGGATTTCAACGTCAGGGTTTGATCCTCTGTTTTCCCTAGCACCCACACCTGAAGGGGGATTGGAGCAGGGGGGAATAAAAAAAAGTAAAAATAGTTGGGGTGTTCCACCAAAGGGAGGAAAAATAATACCTTGATCAGCTGCACCTGCAAGTCTTGGTCAGTGGATTAGCAGCCTGGCTGCCACCTGAGTCTGTGTTGGAATGAATCCTGGTTTCCCTCAGAAGGAAACTCTTATGCATGGTGAGGCAGAGAGTCTGGTGACCAGGGAAACTTCCCTGAATGAAGATGCAGACTAAGACAGACTGACTGGAAGGTAGCTGAAGGCTAACAGCAAAATTTGGTTATTTTAGCTCCTTAACACTTGTCCTATACCTTTACAGCCTGTTTCCATCAAACACCCAGGAAGGTTAATTGCTATTTCTTTTTTAAAAGAACAAACTGAGCTGTTGAATGTGGTGGTGGGGAAGATGCAAGGAGTTACCTCACACTTCTTGTCCAAGCTGTGTTCAGGGGCCAGCATTAACAGTTTAAAAAAAAAGCCAAAACCCAAATCTATGCAACCGCTTTCCCCCAGCCTAAACGTTACCTACATCTGTGACTGCAATTAAGGGTAAAAAGCCTCAGCTGCTGTTTGGCTCTGGAAGCACCTACACTTAACTTTCATTGTTAAAAGTTCTCTAAATTCCACCTGAGACTGAACCGCCTAGCACGCGGTTTGACCAGTGAGTGTTGCTACTCCTTTCTTCCAGATCAAAGGAGCAGGGGAGAAGGGAAGAAGGTGCAAGGAAGGTTGATGACATACAGACCTTCGTACTGC
The DNA here is from genome assembly GCA_013397845.1 of Melanocharis versteri. NCBI lineage: Eukaryota > Metazoa > Chordata > Aves > Passeriformes > Melanocharitidae > Melanocharis > Melanocharis versteri. Next base: position 1,445,632 of record VZTG01005665.1, on the reverse strand, counting down.
AGACCACCTCTTAGTGAGCCCCAGGATACAGGTAAGTGAAGCTCAATTTCTTTCTTGAAGGAAAATGTGCAGGTATTACCTGATATTTGGCTATGTCGGATGGGGAAACTTGTTGAGGGAAATGTATAAACAACTAGTTAAAGTAATATCTATTTTCTGCTAGCCTTCAGAAGTTTCTCAGTGTGTGGTTGGGTCACAGATATGGCTTTGAGGCACCTGCATTTGTGAGCTATATGGGGACCTCAGTAGCCTAACACAATTCTGGATTCTGCCCTAGAGGTGAGACTACAAAAAGATCCATTTTTTAAACCAATTTCTTCTGTATTTGTGCCTTGTGTGATGCTTTCTCTCACATCCAAATGTGACTGCATCAGCAGTGCTACTGCTATGACCAACTTAAAGTCAAATGAAGAAGTAGGAAGTGCAGACCTGAGGTCAGTGGTAAAAGTACCAATTTTCTGGATGCTCAGTACATGGTCATCAAAAATATAATAAAAATGGTAAAACTAAAACAGGCAAGTAGTAACAACTGAAAACTTGGCTTCTAAATCTAGAATGAATTGGCAGAGTGACTCCTTTATTTCCAGCATGTGTTCTCCAATTCAGAACTTTGAAAACCCACTGGTTTAGGATTGTACAGACTATCACAGGCTACTGAGTTACAGTGGCATAATGAGGTAGCTGACTGCGTATTTTTCTCCTCTCTGGCACATTTGAAGTGAAAGAAAAGTATTTTAGTGTAACACGTTGTATTTGCCATTACAACAGTTGAAGAGGGTGTGCAAGTACAGTTAGGGAAGTTCAGCCACAATTAAGCCACAATTGCATACTCTGTGGGGTCATCTTTATCCTAATTTTGGTGTCTGGCTCTTTCTCTGACACTGCTATGGAGTGTGTGCATTTTTGCAGCAGTTGTTCTCTGTGCTTTCCTGGTGGGTAGGAACATTCACAAATACTTTGTGAAGAAGGTCTGGGATAGAAATTACAGTAGTAGAAAACTTGTTTTGGCAGTTGAGTGGTTAACAGCATCAGCATTTACACGTTTGACTGGTTTGAGATTAATGGGTAAAAATTCTTAACTCCTCCAGAGTCTCATTCACATCTTCTGCATTAATAACGAGCAGTTCCACAGCTAAACCCCCATGAAAATGGCCCAAGTGAAAGCTACTTCTCAAGTAGCAGGTCTTGTGAGACATTGAACTGGGGAAGCTTCTGAAATGGGGAGGTGTCAAGGGACAGACAGCAGCTTTGGCTCACCAACAATCTAGCAGAGTATGTGGAGAGACTTTAAAAGTGCAGGTGGATGTGCTGTTCCACTGTGTCATTTTCTTTAAAACACTGCTGTCCATGCTGTAATTTTAATTAAGCAAAAGGGAAAAGTTGGCTGCTAAACATAGTATCTTTGGGCCCATGCTCAGGCACAAACTGAGCCATGCAAATACACAGCCAACCAGCCTAGTTAGTTCTAAAGTGGCATTGATGAAATCTTCCTGTTTGTTGCTGAGTTTTTGGGTGTTTTTCCCCCCAGTTCTTACGTCTTTACTCAAAAGCTGAAATCACTTTATGGTAGCTAAAGGCCTGCCTGAAATTTTTCTTTAATCACCTAATTTTTAGCGATTCAGCATGTTTAACTTCGAGGAGCAGAAACAGTAGTGCCACAGACTTCTGTGCATGTTTCCAGGGGACTTGGTTGATTTGGGGGCATTTTGATAATGGTGCTTCTTTTAAACCCGAAGGAAACGAAGCATTTCCTTTGAGCTGAGCGTGGTTCCTTCAAAACCATGTTTAGAGCCACCCTGTAAGAGTCGGAGAATAAGGACAGAAGCAAGGAAACCTGAAGTTAGGGCCGGAATCGTCCCAGTAGGCTCCAATATCGCAGCAGAGCAGGGCAAACACATCCTTTAACTCGCTGCCTGTTGTGTACGACAGCGAGGTGGTTTTGGCCCCTTCGTCCATCCCCGTCCCGATCCAGAGCGGCCACCCGGTACCCACCGAGGGCGGCTCGTACCGCCGGGCGGGGATGCGCTCCGGCTCCCTGCAGCCCGCGGGGAGGGGACAGACGGGCGCCCGCCGCCGCGCCCCCGCTCTGAACGGCAAAGACAGGAGCTCCCCCAAACCTCGGGAAAGGGACCCGCGGAGCCAAGGGAGTGCCTTGGGTGAGCGGCACTGCTCTGCCTCTGCTCACCTGGTGCCGGTCTCCTGCTCAGGCCCGTCACAGAGGTGTGGAGGGTCTCAGCAGGTAGCCGTGTCTTGGGCTGGTGGAATAGCAAGCTTGTCCTTGCTCAGAGAGAGGCAAAAATCACTTAATTCGTGCAGGATTTTTAATTTCTGCACCCATAAATAAGTCACTCTTATCTTCAGCGTTGTTAACCTTATCACTAGGAAACAAGTATTGGCCTGTAACCTAACCTTTCTGCTTTGGTGACTTTGCCATCCTCTGTGTATTGGCACAGCCTTTTCCCTCAGCAGACTTTCTCCCTTTTGGGAATAGGATTTTGGGTAGAGGTCCTGTTTTAAAGTGCTGGTGAGAAAGGCCTGAACAGTTGCCTGGTTTTGAGATGTGAGCCATGAAAGAAGGACATTTCTTCCAAGTGCCTGCTACCACAGGTGCCTCAGCCTGGGGTCTGAGCAGGTACGGTCCCTTAAGACATGCCTCTAAAGGCCCTTGAGGTTTCTTTAATATTTTTTTTCTGTAACACTCTGTCTCTAAGAAGGCTTTGCTGTGCTGGTAAAAACCTGAAGCTTGGTTGTACAGAGAGCAGCTAAAAAGAATATGGCATTCAATAGTATGGGAAGCCTCACTGGGGACAGTGTCACTGAGGTAATGGGAGACTTTAACAGGGCCTGGAGAGGAGCAATTTGTCAGAGAAGATCAGTTTGAAAAGTATAGTCAACCCATTTTGAAGGACACTGGTCAGAAAAGTCTTCATAATACAGGAAGCTGCTGAAGGCATGGCAGTTTGGAGGTGGGAGAGATTTTGGTAAGGATGATTGGCTTTTAGTAACAAATTAAGCTAGAAGCCTTGAATTGATCAGTCAGAGGAAGAATACAAAGCTTAGATGTTCATGTAGGATAAAAGAATGTTCTGGGGTGGGATGAAGGGGAGGAATGTGCCTCAGTTGTAAAGATAAAATGGGAGAAACAGGGAGACATAAAGAACTGGATGAGACAACAGTTCAGAGGTAACTTGAGGAAGAGAGAGGGACCCTAAGCATAAAATGTGCATAAATTAGGTATTCTCTCTTATTACATGGTGGTGTTACAATTTCAGCCTGCTAAAACATTTGAGCTGTCAAGCCAGAAGTCTGCAGACTTTCCTTGCAACCTGAGATATCTTCAACTTTTTAGCTTCATTTGCATGGGGTTTGGGTGATGTTTTAGGTTTGTTTTACTTTTTTTTTGTTTCCTATTTTAGAACCTGGAGTATCTATCTCCCAGTAACTTGTTGGACTTAATTATTTTATGATAATTCAGAGGCACTGAGTGCATAGAGCAGGACCTTTGGTAAAAGCTCGTGTGTGTTTTGAAGGTCTCCAACAATGTCAGCAATGGAGGATGACAGTCTTCGTATATTTCTATTCTCCAGTGAAGAGTGTTAGGAGTTCTCAACATTTAATAAGTTGGTTTAAGAGCTATGGAAGGGAGAAAAGTAGGTGGGGTGTCAGACTTGACCCAGCTTCCTTGATTAGCATACCCAGCTGGACAGCAGAAGTAATTATGTCTGAGACGGTATCACAGCTGTGGGGACAGGAGGCTTGTATGAATCATAGAAGCCTGATAAACCCCGGATAGGAGAGTTTCTCTACTCCACTGTGCAGACTTTTTCTTTTTTACACTAGGAGACCAGAAAGGTGTTCCATGCTGTTTCTTCCTGATAATCTCAGCTCCATTGTGCTACCCTCTCCAATGCTGTTTTCTCTTGGAAAGCTGCTCTTGAGTACCTTCTTGGCCCACTTCCAAATTGTTTTGCTACTCAGATGATGATTTAAAAGCCCTTGATTTTGCTTTTTTCCCCATGTAAATGAAAGCATCACAGTGTCTCCCTTCTGAGTTGACATGATACAGCTCTTGCAGGGTTCATAAGGCAACCAAAATGTTTTGTTTCTGATGAACCTTGTTCGTGGCACATTGAGGGAGAGGTCACCTAGCTTAATAACTATTGAGACCAGGAAGGCCTACTCATTTTCTTATAACCTGCTATTCAATCTGTTAGAATGAATAAAACCTCCAACCTTTAATAAAGATTTCCAAGAAAACTCAACAATAACATCTTGAATCTTGCACAAGTCTATGGCTTTGCTCTCTAAAAGTCATTCACCTTGATTTTTCCCTTTTATCTTCTGCTTGATGGCCTTTGCAAGACTAAGTGAGAGATCCATACCCTTCTCTGGCTAGGCAGGGGTTACTTACTGTTCAGGCTCCCACCTGCTTCCATTGATCTGGCTCGTGGAAAATCCTCCATGTAGGAAATATGAGAAAAGTGCTCTTCCCTTTAAGAACACTTCATCTTCTGCCTTCCCCTCTTTCTTCTTTAATACAAAAGATGTGGAAACTTTTTTGTTGGGAGGGGGACATATACAGAGAGATAGACTAGAAAGTATTTGAGTGAATCTGTTTATTCTTCCATTTTCAGACCCTCGATTCTTCATTCATACAGTTGCTTTTTGAGGAGGGAAGCACACAGAGGGGCAAGCCCCTGCCCCTCAGCTCCTTCATTTGTCTGTTGCTCGACTTGGGGGAAAAGAAGTGTGTGAGAGCGTGTTCCCTGGGACCGTGACTCCATCTGCAGGCAGGAGCACGCCACTCTCTGCCGAGAGCCACCACGACCCCTGTGCAGCGTCGAGCCCCTTGGGTCTTGAGTGACACTGCTGAAATCCCCCGGTGTTTCTCAGTGTGCAGGTCTCAAAGCTGGATGAGAATAACAGTAATAAGAAGTCAAATTATATGGGTACCTCATGGATTTTACTTCCATGACCTGGGCACCTTTAGTGCAAACAGCCAACATGTATGAGGGGTTATATGAGTAAATTTGTGTGCTTGCTGGTGGAAGGAGAGAATAGCACTGAGGAAGTATGGCTGCAGGTTAGAGAGAAAGGCAATTAAATCCTGTGGCCACAGCACCTACATGTCAGGGATGTGTTGATGATAATGGTTTGCTGGGAACAGCAGCCTTAAAATTCTACATCTAGCTTCGTTGGTGAACTACCACAGGCAGAGTGCATGCCCCCAACTGAAAGGTGGAGATAATGATGCTTTGCAAATGTCTAAGAAAAAAGGCGGCAAACTTCCAGTGCTTGCACATTAGAGGTATTAAAAATACAGCCACTCTTCTACCTGCTCTGTAGTTATAGGTTCATTTAGTTTGTATAATCTTCGGGGAGGAGCCATATGGAGGCAAGAAGAGTGAAGGAGTAAAACAGCAACCGTGGTTTTGGAATGAGTAATTAATGTTTTCCATTAAGTAGCTCATAAACCAGTAGCAATTCTAAGAAAAAGTATTTGGACATTAAAGAGTTCTGGATATCATAAGGGTGTTTTTGGTGAAGAGTCCTAGTAGCTGGAAAAAGCCTAGTGGAATATTTGTGTTCTGTAAACTAGTCCCATAAAACCAGATATGAATACCATGTTTAGGAAGCAGTAAATGCTCACATTACAACACTTTCACTTAGATTGGGAGAGTCCTCGTAGATCATCTAGTCTAGCCTCAGTGCTCAAACAGGGTAAGCTAAGTTGTTCAGGCAACCTCTCTGGTCAACCTGTGCCAGTGTTTGACTCTCCTAATGGTAAAAAAACATGAAAATTGTGTTCTTGTGTTCAGATGGAATATTAGTGTTGTGTTGTTTGGTTTGGTTTTGGGGTGTTGCTCTGGTTTTGGTTTTGTTGGGTTTTTTTTCATTTTGTGCCCCTTGCCTCTTATGCTGGCAATGGACACTGCTGAGAAGAGTCTGACTCCTTCAACCTCCTTCTCACCCATCAGACCTTCGCACAAATGGATGGGATACTCCTGAGCCTTCCCTTCTCCAGGCCAGACAGTCTCCATTTTTCAGCCTCTCCTCATACAGTAGGTGCTCCATTCCCTTCATCATCTTTGTGGCCTGGTGCTGGACTCGCTCCAATAAGTCCAGATCTTTCTCGTGCCAGGGAGCTCCGAATGAGATGCAGCATTCCAGAAGCAGCCTCACCAGCACTGAGTAGAGGTGCAGGATAACTTCCCTTAACCTGCTGGCAACTGTCTTCCTCCTGGTGGCCTTCTTAGCTACAAGGGGGCATCTCTGGCTTGTGGTCACCTTCTTTACCGGGGTTCCAAGGTCCTTCTTGGAAAAGCTGCTTTCCAGCTGGTAGATGCCTAGGATATGCTAGTGCCCAGGGCTATTTGTGCTTGCTTTGCATTTCCCCTTTTGAACTTCAGGACATTCCTCTGCTCACTTCTGTTGAGTACTTCTGAAAGGTGACACAACCATCTGGTGTCACCAGCCACTCCTTCCAGTTTTCTATCATCTGCTAACTTGTCGGGGATGCAATCCTCAGCTTTTTTGTATGGAAATGAAAGCTGCTTCTCTCCAGGTATTACCACTTCTCCTTTTTTCCTACTCATGAAGTTCAGTGCTACTCTGTGGGATTTTTCACTATTATTAGTCTATTTATTTTGGACAAATAATTTGCATCTTACTGTAAACTACAGACTTGAAAGAGCAGTGGGTAGCCTTAGAGTTACTGAAAAGTAGGGACTAGAAACAGTATTTCCATCAGTGTTAGCAGGGGTCAAGGAAGCTAGTCTTTATTCCTAATATCTCAAAAGACAAATAACCTTTTCCTGTGTGTTGTACAGCCCAATGGGGAAGTGCCAGTGCAAGGAGAGATTTCCTACAGGCTGCATGACTTCATGCTCAGCAGGCTGACTTGCAGCCCAAACCCTTCCGCCTGCCAGTAGGTGAGGGCTGATCACTGGGAACGTGCAGCATGGTCGAGCATAGCTGAATTCCCTGTGAAATACATCACACCAGGCAGATGAACTCTGCTAGAAGCTTGATCTCCACATGGTCCTTCCCTCCCTTATCCTAACGGATTTCTTTTCCTTGGGAATGTAAAATCTCAGCACCACCGTATTTTCTTGTCTCCCAAATGCCCTTCTATACCACCCTTCTTTGGGTATTCCAAAGAGGGCACAGTTGGCATCAGTACCACTGCCATGCCCCTCTGTGCCTGCCTTCCTCCTGCTGTGTCTCTGATACGGTGCTGTGTCAGAGGGAGATGAGTTTGGTGAATGCACAGTCCTAGACAGTAGCTGAGCTCCTTGGGGTCTTGTCAGCTCTCATGGTCCAGCGCAGCCTCAGTATTACTCTAGTGTTTTAACAGTAGAAAACTAGCTAGTTAATTGAGAAACCAGAATTGATTTCCCTGGGGAATTTGCCACCTTGCTGGTGCAGCAGAGACTCTGCCTTTCAACATAACTGTAACAAGGTGTTTAAAAACTTGGACACACTTCCATTTAGCAAACAGCTGTGGTTTAAAATGCTGTTGCCTTGCTACTTAACTAAGCTGCAAGACTTCTCACTGAAGCAGACAGGAGGCCAAATACACTCTGTTTTGCCAGTCTGGGGGGTGGTTTCTCCAGGAGGAGGTAAATGCCTTAAACCACGGCAGGTGTTTGATAATAAGGCTGTGCCTAAATCTTCCGGTGACTAGCAAACTATTAAGCAGAAGCAAAATGAGAGAGGGAGTTCTCTGGGTCTCACTCTGATTTAGCTTAGATGATTCTTACGGTGGGGTAAAGTTATTGATTTCAATGCACTTAAATGTAGAATATAAAATTATGCAAAAAGATCAGGATTGGAGCAGATAATTATCCTTTTTTATTTCCATATTTGTAACTGCAGTAGCCCTGAGCTAAGTGTTCCGGTCCTCAGTTGACTAAACAAATTCTTTTCATCAGTTCAGAAATTGCTTAGTGTTTTATGTTGTAAAATATTAATTTATTTTTCTATATTTAATCTGTACTGGGTAAGATGTTGCTCACTCAGACCTGGGGGGAAAATTCTGCATTTCAGGTATCTGTAGGCCTAACTCCAGTAGTCCTAGGGTCAGGTGAGTGGTTGGTTGTTGTTTTTTGTTTGGACATTTGGTTGGTTTGGGGGTTTTTGTTTTTTGCAAAATAGGCTTACAGTAAAGGGATGTGAAGGGGTGATATATAATATATTATATGTAATTATATTATATATTGTTATTATATATAAATTATGTAATTGTGAAATTGAAAAGCCAACTGCAGTTATTGTAAAATAAGAGTCATGAAACTCTTCGGTAACTCTGAAGAGCCATCCTATAGTATTTAAGTAGCAACAAAATTATGTGGACACTAATATTGTGGTCCTTCTTCAGACTTATAGACAATGTATTTCTGGCCCGTGAAGTCTAGGATTTTATATTAGCATGAGTTTAAGGCCACCAGCCTTAAAGTGTTGATTTTTTTAAATTGAAATGAGAAGCTATATCATCTTTTCTAGGTAGTGTGCTATTCTAACAGCTGAAAACTATAAACACCATGGTTTTTCTGATGAAGTATTAATGTGTTAAATTTGCAGCTCAACTAGAAGCATCTTGTGATAAAGTTTGTTATAAAGTGATGATGGCTAGTTAGTTTGCCAGGATTTAGACAAGATTCTGAGAAAACTGGTTGTGTCTTAGCAAAGAGGCATAGGTCATATTGCACTCTTCCTCCTTGATGCCTCTCCATTTGGAGGCTTTGAGACTGTATTGGATTTCTTGGTCTTCAAGAACATTTGTGATTCAATATGCTCTCTGCAAGAGTTCTTGCCGAGAAGTGGCTGTGGGCCTTTCATTTTCCTTTCATTTTAAGAAAGAAGAGGTTAAAAACTTTGAGGAAGGAGAATTTGGTTGTCTTTAAAAAAAGCTAAAGCCTGTGTGACATTTAGGATCTGCTGGTTATGCAACTGCATCTCCCACTTGGTAATTGTTTGTTATCTGTCTCAGGGTGATACTTGTCAGACAGCAATGGCTTCTGATCATTGCTCATTGGCCTTTGTGGGGTTGGTTGGTGGCCTTGCTAGTCACTGACTTGTCATTATTAATTATTCTGACAAACCTTCTACTTATTGTCATTTGTTTGCAGAGCAGTTGCAAACATGGATGATGATGGTATCCATGAGCTGTTGCTCTATGGACTTGTTCGTCTCTTTGTGTTTGCCTTTCAAATGCTTAGGAGCAAGGAGAAGTTTGTAATCAAGTGTTGTTTGAAGGACTGATTCATAGCTGAGCATGGGAATATTGGCATAAATTAAAACTAGAGGAGTTTATGCTGTTAAGGGTAATGGCCAACACAAGAGAGATGGTAATTTCAATTAAAACTAGTGGGCCTCACCTTACATATTGAAGATACAGAGGCTATAGAAGGTATTTGCCTATATTCAACAGGAAATTAATCCAAAGACAGGAGTAACTTTAAAAAGAGCCTGTGGAGCCTGAATAACTCTACTCTGCATGCTCAGGGACACACACAACTGACCGGGTCATCATTTTGCTAGGCTGTACTTAAAGCAGAGGTGGCCATAGTTTGGTTTGAGAAGGCCCAGAAACTGGTTAAAATGGTCTCATTTTTCCACTCAGTGCACTTCTTTAAAAAAATCTGAGCCTGGAGGCCAAACTCTTTAAAGTTTCAAAGAATAAAGCAAGGATGCCAGCTAATTTTTAAGTTTCTGTTTAGCAACCTTTTCAAGTATTTGGTACATTGCATAAATACAGCTTGGATGCTAGATACCCTGCAAAGATTTTAGGCATGTTACATCATTTATTACTGTTTAAAACCTTATTTACTCAATTTGTTTCATTTTTCTCATGTGTAAGCAAAGAAAATATTTACTTTGTTCAAAAGTGGTTTCTGGAGCTGAACTTAATTCATATGTGTAACTAGGTTTGGTGTTTGGAAGGTGCCATACAATCATTACTTATTAATAGCAGGACCTGCAGAAGCAATGCATTATTTATATTATGTTATCTGTGGAAGACTTGCAACTGTTTTCTTGTGTTTGGACAAAAAATGTTCAAAAGTGTGATCACCTGACTTAATTTTTTTTATGTTATACCACCAAACATATAACAGGAGATTATTTTTTAAATGGCGTTATGCCCTTTGTCACCTTCCTTAAATCTATGTGTAAAATAGTGAGAAGTGAGGGCTGATGTGGCTATGGTTTCAGTGGGAAGGCTGGATATTATCTATTGACTTGGACAATGTCTGGAGTAATGCACTTAGCCAGGATAGAGATGAAAAACCAAGTCGTTCCCAAAGAGTATTTCCAGGTGTGGGGTTAGAAACTCCTCAAAGCTAGAGTACATAAAGTTTCTCCCTGATAATTCATTCAACTATTGGGATTTCTTTCACTGCAGAACATGCTTAAGGCGTGGCCCACTAAACTCCTAGGAAAACTATTAGGATGTCTATGGAAGCCAAGGTCACCCTCAGAGAGATTTAATGCTGCTCTGCTGTGTGCCAGTCCCCATGGCCCTTTCAGAGAGCTGTGTTCCTGTGGTGCCTTTTTGCTGCAGCCACCTCAACTCCCCTAAAGGGGGTTTCAAATGATGGAGGGGAAAAAAACCCGCACGGCACATTGTAAATTAATGCTGACAATGTCAACATTAATTTATGCCAGAAACGCACAAGGAATAGAGGGTGGAAAGAGTGATAGTGAAGAATACAGTATTTCCTGTGTCCTGTTCTCCTAGAGCACCTGGGGAAGGGCTGCCACAGAAGTGGCGGATCACAGCACAGAGCTGGTACTCTTTCCCTCTCTGAAATGGCTACTTTGTGGCCTCCTGCACAGACAGCATCATTCGGTCTCTGCTCGCAAAGCTGGCTTAGTTCAACACACTTGCCACTAGAATGTATTGAAAAAATAAGCAAGCGGTTCTAGCATTGCAACTCCTACAGTGAGCAAAGTTCTGTTGCTAGTCCCAGGCATGTCAAAATTGAGGTTTGTGGGCAATAGTGAAGAATGCCTCTGATATTTTTGGTTATCACTACTAAGCTGTAGAAATCTCCAAAACCAGTATAAACTGGAGAACTGAGAGAAAAGACAGGATTTAAATATTCTGAGGGAATTCTGACTCTGGTACTCTTGGCATGAGTAAGTTTAAGGCAGCAGTTTGGACTCATCCCCACTCCTAGAAATCCCCAGTACTGACAGTTACACACTTTGGTTTTACCTCTGGATTAAAAATAAATAAATCTCTCCATGAAAATGAAGTATTTTAGCTATATTGTGAAATGATAAAGCAGCTGAAGCCAGGATGAATCTGTTTTGTCTCAGTAGATGTGTACTCCGTATACATGGGTTTGAAACTCAGAGTTGCACAGGCATGGTAGTGAACCTGAGATTGTCATATATGTAATTCTTTATTTAGATTCTTTCCCTTCTGAAAGGCTTGTTGTGGCTGTAAAATGGGTATAAGATTATGTGAAACCATTCTAAATTGAGGTGATTAAGAGTTTAAATTTACTGTTTAAAAATATTTAGGTTGCAGATTTGGTGGTTTGTGTTTTCCTAGGCAGCTGTTTATTTTTTAAAAAATGAAGTTAGGGTAAAAAATAGAGTGATAAAATGATGAGTCAGGTTGTCAAAAGCCAAAAAATTCTAACAGGTATACATGCTAGAATAATGCGTATTTTTATTTTTGCAACATCTGACTCACGATTTTGATTATGTATTCTGCTAAGTTCAAAGTTTTCTCACACAAAGAGAGCTATATGAAACAACCATGCTTCAAATAATTTTACTTCAATTGTAGTAACAGGTTTTGGAGTTTAAATCATTAACAACCTCTGTATGAACTTTTATCCAAATGACTGCAAGTCACAAAGAGAGCACTTCTCTTTCACGGAGTACCTTTTGTGCTTTAGTGAGACCCAATCCCTCTTCTATTTTTTTTCCCCACCTTCATGTCTGTCTTTGAAGAAAGATGTGTGATTTGTGAAGTAATGAGAGTATGTATCAGTTAATGAAAGCTGCTATCCTGGCTTCATAATGCACACTGGAATTGCTTCAGGATAAAGCTTCATATACCTGCATTACAGCAGGGAAAAAAAGTAAATTTCAGAAGTCCAGATTGCTGTGTGCACTGTAGAAGTATCATGTAGCAGTTAAATCAACCATTAGGGGTGACCTAATCTTGATTTCCTCCCCCCTCCACGCACACACACACACACACACACACACGCACTCAAGGAGTTGTGATTTTCATGCTGCTTGTATGCTTTCCACTTTTTAAAACCTGCACTAGAAATTGTCAGAATATCGACTTGCCCACCTTACTTTCTGGCTTATTTTGGGTGCTTGTTTTGGCCTGGAGGGGGTTGTGTGTAAAGCAGCCTCTCCCTCCCACACTGGAGTTCGGCCGCAGAAAGCCCTTTCGGCCCCTGTGCTTTGTGAGGGGATAGCTGAGCCCATCCAAGAAATTCTATGGGGTTAGCTGTGCACCACCACAATTTTTCTTTTCTAACACAGGAAGACAAAACGCCTTAATTAAAAAAAAAAAAAAAAAAGGTTGATGTTATTATTTCCTTTCCCACCACAAACGAGGGGATTACAGTGCGAATGGTCGAGACCCACAAATTCACACA
>VZTG01005665.1:1246791-1430857 GCA_013397845.1 Melanocharis versteri | reverse complement strand
TTTTTTTAATACACGGTCGAATTTGTACTTCTTTCGGATTAATTTTTGTAGTTCAGTTCATGGGAGGAGTTTCTGTTTTTTTTTTCCTGATGTGTGAAAGGCGCACCCGCCATATGTCCCACACAAACGCTACCTTTTAGTGGGATTTATTTATTTTAATTTCTTTTGCAGCTAGATTGCACTGGATTAAAAGCTATTATCTGACATAGCAGTAATACTTTAGATAACTCTGAATAATATTGTTCTAGATTTAGAAAATACCTTGGAATTCGGTGCGCAGGTGATGTAAATAGTGATCTGATTTAGGTGGCTTTTTGTTTTGTTTTTTTTAAGCAACATGTTGCTTTAATGGGTACTCTATGTAAAATACATTCTTATTCTCTGATTCTCGCTGGTTTTAGCAACACATTTCTTAGCAGGACAGGGGGTGTATTTCATTTTGAGGTATTAATGGTGGCAGAAGAATGTAAAGTGCCCCACACGCATCCCAAAGGAAGCTGTCAGCTGCTGTGCTCAACCTTGACCCTGCCCCACTGAGGGCACCGAGCTGTGATTCACTCCCAAGTCATGTTACAGGTTGCTGCTGGTGCGTGAATGCTCCCCAAGACACCTAAGTGATGTAGCATCTTGCTGAACTTTGCTGGGATATTTTGGATTCTGTTGCAATTGTTTGGGAAATAAATAGTCAGATGTTGATACACAGAATAATTTGTGAGTGTTACAGTGTAACTGAGCAAGTGTAACTTAGCCTGGCAAGTCCTCGTTGCCTCTAGTACAGCTTGGGTAGGAAGCTGTGTACTCGGGGTTTCTGGGCCTTAATTAATTCCCTATAAACTGTTACGTACGCTGCAGTGCGCCTGAGGATCGCCGTCACTGCTGACTAGCACCCTGATTTTGTACTTCTGCCCACTGATTTCACTGGACAGCCCTCATCTACATTTAGGGGTAGTTTCACTTGAGAAGACTGTGCTGCCAAAAAACATGCAGTGGTGAAGAAATTCTCTGTACAAGAGTTTGCTGGAGATGTACGAGGCTGCTGCAAGAGTTTAATTCAGTTCCGAGGGAGCTGCTGGATACTGATGCCTCAGTGTTTGAAGGAAGAGAAGGATTGATTTTATTAGATGCAATAATAGTGTGTTTGGGTGGCATCTGCTTAAAAGGGCAGAGTTAAGGTTGAGCTTTCAGTCACTGGAGTTGTTTACAACATAATTTAGTTTGGAAGGGTCCTTTGGAGGTCGTCTGGCCTAGCCCCCTGCTCAAAGCAGGATGAACCTCAGGGTTCAGTCAGATGGATGGGCCCTTTGAGACTCCAGTATTTACATGTATTGTAAAGTGGAGTTTTTGTGTCTAAAGAAGTCAGGTTTGGGGAACTGTTTAGTCACAGATGCCAGCAGAATGTCTTCGATCATACTCCATGAAACACAGAAGAAAGTGCATCCCTCTTAATTTAAGGTTCAAATTAATGAGGAAAGCACTTTAGAAGTTCCTGGATGGACAATGGCTCGTTCATAACCCAAACTAAACACTGCAGTAGTGTAGACTTGATTTATAATGGCAGAAATAAGTCTATAACTTAAAATTTTGCCCAGTACATGTATGTCTTATGATTACATTTGGATGTAGCTAACTTGGACAAGTCAATTCATTTTCACTGGAATGTTTTAAGGAATTTTGCTCATTCCTGTGTGTATGTGTGTTGGAGGTTTTTTTCCCTTTCAGCTACTTTAGCAGTTAGATATTTGTTTCTCATTTACTCAGCATAAGAATCTTTAAAAATATGTGTGTAAACACAACCCTGTCTTTCTTGTCCTTGTTGCCTTGCTTTCCATTCTACCTCGGGCTGTTATTTTCTTTACTGAGGATTCCTGAAAGTCTGTTACCTCTGAGCTGCTCCGTGTGACTCGGAAGAGCTCAGCCTGAAAAGTAAAAGTTTTGGGAAGTCTTCAGGCACTCGAGTAAATGTTTAAGATCTAGAGCACTACATTGCCTTAAGCGCAGCAATCGATACTCCTTGGGGTTTGATCCTGTCTCGGAGGCTTGTCAGCAATGCAATTTGCGAATGAATGCCACAATTCCATTTATTCAAAGCTTGCATTTATTACAGAGTCTCAAGCAGAATTAAATGCTACATTGAGAAGTTTGAACTGCTGCTAGGTTCTGAGGAATATTTTCAATGCAGGATGAACTGCAGTGGCAGTTTCTGTTGGATTTGTTTTGTTAAAGGAGGAGATGCTGAATTGATACAATATTAATTTCAATATTAAAAGCTGTACATCTGTGAGGGGGTGTAACTCTTCTGGCTTTCATGGTCAGGTACAGTGTTGGCTGTTCCAAATACTGTGTTGAAATGTTCGGCTGTTTCTATACAGTAAAAAACCACTTGAACTCTGTGGAGCTTTTTATTATATTGTGTCTTTATTGCTCTATTATATCATTAGAGGACAAAAAGATGCTGTCAAACAAGTAAATTAACAGTGATTTAGAGCTTCCTTCATTTTCTTATTTCTGCAGCTCACTTCATTTGATACTTTCTGATAGCAAGAGAGGATGCATTGGATGGGTTTTTCAAAAGACTTCCCAATGTCAGGAGTGCCTTTACTGTTACTTGGTATTTAAAGAGTTGCCTCCAAGACAAAACACTTTTGCCAGGAACAGGAATCTTTCTCTTTCAGATGAGTTTATTACTTTACTAGCACACATGGCATGTATAAGGGGAAGCTTTTATTTATTCTTCCAACATGTTTTATTTATTCTTCTAACATGTTTACTATTTTTGACCTCTTACCACTGTGGGGATCTTGATATGGCACATAGTCCACAAGAGGATCCACATAGGGAAAATTATTATTGTTGGTATGATGAGGTTAATAATTTCAATGCTCTCATTACAGTTGTCCTGGTGGTGCTGTAATGCACCTTTTAAATAAACAGCAGCCTTTTGGTGGATTGAGTAACAACCCCAATACTCCACCTGGAAACACTTTTCTCATTTTGTCCCTCTTGTGCTAGTGAAGTCCTCACAGACTTTTCAAAAATACCTTCTCCCTTTTTGGGAATCCTTTCTGACATGTAGAATGTGTATCTTTAAATTTGTATGCTGATTTTATTTTATTTTTTTGTTATGCAAACTAAGTTGCTTTTTCAAGATCATTCAGTGATAAATGTCTAAAGCATGTCAACGGTAAGCTATGTCTTAGTGTTGTCTGATGGTACAAAATATGGATAAATCACCCTGGAGTATAGACTGGGCTACCAAAGAGTCAGAGTTGTGCTCATTAAGCTAGTTAAGTCTTTAGGATCTTATGAGTGAGGTTTTAGAGGGAGTAGGGGTGCCAAAGATTTAGAACAAAACTGCAAACTTTATAATTGGCCAGACAGGAAAACAGGCAGGGAGAGCAGTGGAATGGGAAATGTAAGAGCATGCAGACAGAATGCATTTTTACTTTTAAAATGGATGAAGAATGAGTATGACTTAATCTTTGTAGCAGAGTGATTGTTGTCTTTTTCATATATAAGAAGGCAGGAGTAGGAGGAATTAAGTTTAGAAAAAAAAGAAGGAAGAAGAGGAGCCAGGAGGAGCTGGCTGTTCAAAGTGAAGTATTAGTAATTTCCTATAATTTAATCAGACCAGATCCCAGAGCAAGATAATGAGAGCATGACCTACAAAAGAGGACTTTTTGGAAGTTAAAAGGGTTTCTAACATGAAGCTTCACCAGGCATGTGATTTGTCATGAAGCACTGTATAGAGGACTTTTTTTCCCTTTCACATTGCAAAGAAATCATAATATAGACATGAGTTCAGATGGTTAGGGAGAGCTGATATGGATTGTGTCTGGAATCTTTTTTGCTATTGCAGCTTTTCAAGCATGACTCTGGGGTTCTTTAAGTGTGTATCTTCTATATAACGTTTTGTTTCCTAGTATAGCATTTCTTGTTGCCTAGTCTGCTGTTCATAGTACCTGATTTGTATCATTTGGATTTATGCATACAAATCCCTCCAGGATGTTTGGAGGCTAAAGTATCATATGCCTTTCAAAAATAACAATAATATGCAAAATACCTGGACTGCAAAGTAGCCAGCAGTATGAAATAGAATCCAGTTTTCATGGGGATGGGGAGGAGTTTTCTTCCTCTCTCTTTTGCCCCCCAAAGTAGAACTTTTTTTTTTCTACTTTAAATGTTTTCTCTGAACAATACACGCTATGTATTGATATAGGCATGAAGAATAATAAATTACATTGAGCTGAAGGAAAAAAAAAACCTTCAAAAAGGTGGATAATATCCCTTTCTCCAGGGATTTTTGTTTTTAAATGTAGTTAAATAATAAAACTCAGACTTGACCCATGCTTGCTCTAGGGTGCAGACAGCATTGATGCTGCACTTATATACTGCATTGTGGCTACTGTAGTGGAGGATTCAGCAACTTGTACCCATAAGTTCACATGAAAGCTTGTCTTTCAGTTTTTCTTTTTTGCAGACTTGCAGTCATCTTTATGGTAGTGTTATGCTCCAAAAGACAGTTTCTCTTTTCCTCGCCTGGTATCTTTCTTGGTCTAGACGCCAAATATTTTGAATGTCCTGCCTAAACCTGACACCTTAGGAGTTAGCTCTGTTCCTTGAGATTTCTCCCGCCTTTCAAGGGATTTCCTTGTTTGTGGTGTAATTATACTGAGGAGTGGAGTTCCAAGTTAAGCCTAACACTAAGACAAGGCTGTTCCACTTTGCAGGTTAAGAATTCACACAGAGTCCGAGTTTGGGTGATTTGGAATGACACAAAAGTCATGGTAGGGGTATTTTTTCTAAGAAACATTCCGTAAAGAGAGAAAAACTGGGCTGCATAAATAGTCCTTTCCCTCGTTCTTTTCAGTACTTAGACAGTAGGATGGGGAGCAGAGGGGAAAGAGTGACTAGTGCTGATAGCACAGCAGACCAGGAGAGAGAAGGTTGCATGCAAGACTGATGATTTAGTTGCTGTTTAGAATAAATTCCATTAAAAATTAAAGGGTTACCAAGTGGTAGCGGTCTTGTAATGAGTGGTATAATCAGCAGCTTCAGCAGATGAAATTAGGTTCCAAACATCTGCGCTGTTTTGTTTCTTTTATTTGGGGTGGTCTCACTAGGGTAGAAATAACATTTTTGAAACAACTCAAAACCAAGCTACTGCCATCACCCCTTTGAATTCTGCATGGCCCTACTCTAAGGATTCCCTTCTTCAAGAGGGGTTTGTAGCTCTGCTGGCCTTCGTCTGGAGTTTGCAGCTTGGATGTGGTTTTTCTCTGTTGCAGGGCTTTCTATGCAGGTGCAAAGAATTCTTTCCTGCATGGTCTCAAGTTTTATCTGAAAGTTTCTGAAAGGGAAAAGATTTGGCACAAACTTGCTTTAAAATTAAAACTTCTTATTTTGAACGAATGTTTTGGATGTGTCCTGAATCTCGGTGCCTGTTAGATTTTGTAAGATGCTGTATCAGGGCAAGTAACTTTTAGAAAAACGCATTAAAAGAACTGCTGGTTTTACTAAGTTTGTATTTAGCTTAATGAATAATCCCCATGTGTGACTTTAATGAACACAAATTCTTTGCAAGTTTCTAGACTTCACTTTGATTTGTGTAGTAGGACAAATAATTACTCATCTCAAAAATTAAAATATGAACAGCTCTTCCCCAACTAGATGATCATTATCTGGAGTGAGAAGTAAGGAACAGAGAGGGTGGCAGACAAGTGTATTTAGACAGCAGCTGGTGGTGTAGCTATGTTTGCGTGCTTTCCTGAAGCACCGCCAGAGTCTCTCCCTTTATGAACCACTGTGCCAAATCTAGACCTGGCAACTAATGACTGAGGACCCATTTCTTTACATGTTTGGAGTAGAACTTCCTCTTGTCTACCTCTGTGTTTCTGGCACTTTGAGCCCATGAGGAGCCCTTCTCAGGCACCAGGATAAGCATAACAGCCTAGAGCTGCTCTAATTTCTGCTGCCCCCAGGCTCTCACCCTGCTCCTCCTTCTGGAAAGGAAAGGCTGACATAATCCTTTTGTCAATTCTGCATTGCCAAAGGGAGTTCTTTGCACAGTGAATAACCCTGAAGGGGGCTCTTCTGCCCACCTTGAGGTACTTGAACATTGCCCATAAGGCCTAAATAGGCTTCATCATAATTGTTTATATTGTCTTCCTGCACAGTGCTGTGCCACACTGAGATAACAAAGCAAGCTCTAAATAAGCTGCCTTGTGTGCAGGAGGCTGTTATCACAGCAGTGTGCCCAGGTTAATTCAGCTCTACTGCTTGTGAGTATGCTCCAGCTGGCTCAGATATCACCACATAGCCCTGCGTTAGTTAGTGTGGACACACTCTCAGGAGAATCAGAGTTGTTGTCTTTGAAGGCTTTTACTGGCCTGCATAAAAGTTGTTGGTAAAGCTCGCGGAGTTCTCACCTGAGAAATGTGCTTTGGAAAAATAAAATCAAATTCTACTACTACTGTCACACCTGTTTGTTTCTTCAGAGAAAAAGCCAGGAATGGATTGGACATGAACGTGAAACTTCCTCTTCACTTCTAGCTATTCCTCTGCATCTAGATGTTACGTGGATTTTTAGGCAGAATGTCAGAACAGGTTGCTGTCATTTCTGCTGTGTCTGCACCCTAAGTAGCCATAGCAGTAGTTTCTTGTACTGGGAGCTTGGCACAGAATCCTAAATTTCTTTAAAGTAAAATAAGGTTTGAGGAATGTCCACTTCTAATTGAGTGCTTGCATATTAATTGTGTGACCTCTGAATTAAGGTTGAAAGCTGAGGTGTCGTGCCTAAAACCATGTGTCTGGGAGTGAGCAGTGCCTACTCCACATGGTCTGCTGCTGTGTGCTCTCCTACCGCTACAAGTAGCTTCCTAATCCTCTCTTACTTGGCTTTCCTTGTTAACCCCAAGCAATCCTCTCAGGGGCAGAGAAAGCAGCTGTCTTTGGTAGCAAACACAGCACGACAAAACAAACACTTCTTGAAGCTTCTCTTAGGTATGTTACCATAATATCATCCTTGTGGGAGGAGTTAGAAACTCAGGGAATATAATTTGCTATGTTTTAATCTGACTTTGGAAGAGAGGAAAAGATTGAATTATAGCCAACTAGATTCCTGTGACATATATAGGAGGGAATAATTTCAGTATCTGAAATCTAAACCTTTTGTTTCTGAACCAGTTGGAAGGCTAATGAGAACAAAGCACCTCAGGTGAGTAATGGGGCAGAGTAAAATGGTAAATGAGGAGCCCATTATTTACCAGAAATAGAGCAGGAGAAGTTGCTTATAGCAAAAATAAACAGAAACTAGTCAAAACCCAAAGAGATCTTTGTTAAAGCAGGTACTCTGGTTGTTGTCACCTGCTGTGGTTGAATATTGCCATCCATGCAGTTTGTGAGCTCCTCCGTTTGCTTTGTGACCCCTTGATAGGGGTTGTGAGCACAGTAGGGATAATTACAGGCACGGTAGCACCTTGATCTGAGGCTTCCCATGTTCTGTTTATTGCCACCTGCATATTAAGATGACAGGGATTTCTAGTTGACTTTGTTGTTTCTTTATTGATCCCTGGAACATCTTTAAAAGATGTGTTCTAAAGCAACAATTTCATGTATTTTAAAAGTCCTTTTCTAAGAGTCAATATTTTGAATGCTTGATGTGGGTTTTTCTCTTT
Source organism: Melanocharis versteri (assembly GCA_013397845.1). Classification (NCBI taxonomy): domain Eukaryota; kingdom Metazoa; phylum Chordata; class Aves; order Passeriformes; family Melanocharitidae; genus Melanocharis; species Melanocharis versteri. The sequence continues at coordinate 1,423,184 of VZTG01005665.1, read as the reverse complement.
CTGTATGTTAATAAAAGGGAAAGAAAATTCACAGTATTTGCTGTCGCTACCTTTCTGACTTCAATATTTTGAATAATTTAAGATGACTTCAGTGAGTTCCCTTAACATTATTTTTTAAATTGAAGTGAATGTTTATTATCAGGAATGGGCCATATTTGCAGCCTTCCTCTGATCTCCCTTGTAGTGCTAGGGTGATGCAAATGTTATGGAAGTTGCCTTGGTCCCCAGATGGGGATTCTTATTGCATGGAATTTTTCTAGGAAAGGAATAATCCTATTATTTCTGACATCTTCATATCACTGCGGCTTGGAATAGGCTGTGAATCAGAGATGGGAAGGGTTAGAGATGAAGCCACAGCTGGAATGCATTCAGATCTACTTATTGCTAGTTAAGGGCCATTTCCAGCTGTTGCTGATAAGCTGATCTCCAGGCTGAGGCTGGGTTAGAAGACACAAGGGACAATCAGAGCTCGTGCTGTGTTCCTCCTTTGCCAAATACCCAGATATCTCACAGGAGAGAACCTGGCCCTGTGCGTAAATCGGACAGAAGTGTTGGGATTATTGAATATGTAGCGGTAGCGATTCTTCCGAATTGAGTGGCATGAACTGCTTTTGCCAGGATGCCACTGGGATTGCTGGGAAGTTGAGATGTCTTATTTGTGCTCAGAGAAGGAGATAATGAGCTAACCAAAAAAGTCCAAGTAGGCATAGGTCAGGATATTCAACAGCACGTCATCTCATCAAGGCAGGCAAACGCAACCAGTTCTTTGACAGTTTTTCAAACTCCAATATGTCCTTTCTATGAAGGGCAGCCAGACAGACACCTGCAGCAATAAAAAGACAGAGAGAATATGTTCTTCTTCCTTCTCCAGAAGCTACCTGGGTTAACCTTGTGCCTGGGAGATGAAAACCTCCCTTTGGTAAACAAGAATTTTTCCCCTTGCTGTTTTACTGGTGCTATAAGCTGTAACTCTGTTCCTTAAACAGTTTGTGGGTCCAAGAGTTCTGGATTGCAATGACAGAGCTGTTGGGGTATATGATGATTGTGGGGATGTTTGGAGGCTCAGCAGGATCCTATACAGACATTAGATCTCTCTGTTTTGAAGCTTGTTTGGTTGGGTTTTTTTTTCCTTGTGGCTCAACAGGAAGTTTTCTGTAGAGAATCTTCACACCTATTGGCAGAGCTTCACACACAGCTTTTTTCAGCTTTAATCCTTGTATAGTAATACTACACTGATGAGATCTATTTTTCTTCTTTTTCTCTTTCTTCAAAACCACTTGTGGTGTAATCACAGCTTTTATCACTGATAATTCTTCTCTTTTTCACCCTTCGCCAGTCAGTATTTATGATAAGTTTTCTATGCCAGCTGAAGAAGATTGGTCAGGAAAAGGCAGGAAAGTAGAGAAAGAAATAGCCAATTTTCATTTTGGCAATAGCAGTACTTTATCAGTGTCACACCCTGAGTGCTATTGGTGGTTTCAGAAGTTAATAGAAAGAGAAGTTATTTGGAACTGGTTCAAGAGAAGATACAGCATGCCTTTAAGCATTGGAGAGAAGAGGAAAAGTAAAGGTTGCCATTTGTATCATCCCTGACATTTTTGGCCTGGCTTAGGAAACTAGAGACAGTAGTCATGGAGAAGGCAGATCAGAAATACCATGTTCTTCTGTAGGACTTCTGATTACTCTTTCAGCTGAATGTCTCCTGAATTTCTGTTTTCTGTGGTAGCAGTAAGACATCAGAAAGTGCTCTCAAGATTACCTTGTGCAAGGGAGACAAGGAAATAGTGTTTCCTCCTCCTTTGTTGGGTATGTACAGTGCACAGGAGTACAAGCCAGGGAGTTAACCTGCTGTCCTAGGTATGTATGACCAAACAAAAAAATAGTTTCAGCCTAAAAGAGAGCCTGTCTTCTAGTTAGGTCCTGTAGGAAAGATACACTTAGTTTCTTGGGGAAGCTGAGGTAAGTCATTGGGGTTGTGCATCTGTAGAGCAGTTGTCCCTCGGAGGAGCAGAGGTCAGTGGGGAAAAAGTTGGAAAACATGCTCCTTTAAATGACTAGACGTGTTCTGAATGCTGCTGTGTGTTTTGCAGTGCTGCTGAAAACTTCTAGCAGAGCTTTCCTCAAGTATTGGAGCTGCGCTAGGCTTCTGTCAGTCTGTCCCTGTACAAACCTTGGTCAGAGTTTGTCACCTCTCAATTTCAAAACTTGACTATGCCTTTGAAGAGATACAGGAAACCAGTTCTATTGCATTTAATAACTTCTGTGTGGCGAGGAAGAAGGATGACATATATAATTATTCTTTTGGTTTCAGCATCTGTGCATCAGCTATTTTCTGTTCTCCTCTTCTGGGAATCTCTTGCTATTCCCAGTGAGAGAGGAGGTATGGAAAGGGAAATTTTACCTGAGATCATGTGCATCTACCTTGCTATAGGTTTAATATTCCATTTTTAGCCCAAACCAGCTCACTGGCAAGGACGATGGCCTGTGGTTTTTCGACACTCTTCTGCCACCTGTGAGAATTGGACTGTTCTTTAGATTCCCACCAGGGGCACTGAAGCAGCTCTGCCTTGAAGATGAAATCAGTAACTGTAGTGCTTCGGTAGTATTTGCTTGTCTTTACCTTCCTCTGTATGTTAATGATTTCTCCCTATTTTATAGATGTGAGAGGAGTGCATGTCTTGGGGAGGGAGGTGGTTTAGACCTCATAGGAGGAGCTGAGAAGATACTAGTAACCTCCTGCCCTGTGTTTGTGCTCAGCCAGGCAAGGAGTAGTGATGGAGAGATAGCAGCTGCTCTTGCTGTGGTGTTCAGGTGGGCTGAGGGAACACTGACGGTCCTACACAGAGCTAGAGTTAATGTGGAAAGAGCAGCCTGAAATAATGACAGCAAGAGAGCTTTATTTTCTGGAGCTATCACTTTGGTATTTAGAAACCTTTTTAAAATAAGCCTGTTGTAATCTTGTTTATAGTAATTAAGAATTTGCTAGTAATTTAAATAGTTGGTTTTGGCAATGTGCAGGTCATCTTCTTATAGGTATTGCTAATGTCAGGTTGAAAACATTTACACAAGAATAAAAGCCAAGGAAGCAGGTAATTGACTGATTTATCAACCTTAGCAGACAATTTTTTCTGATACATTGTGGTGGCTATGGTAAATTTACTCTGGATTGCTTAAGGGCACGATCCTATATGGTGTGTACAACACACGAGGGCAACTCCTCGGAATGAATGGGTGAAGGAGCAGGTAATCAGGCAGCCTGGTTTTGGTGCCTCAATTAGCCTTTTGGTCAATGGCTTATCTCCTAGGAAAGTTGGGAATTGCTATGCATAGCACAGCTCCGAACATGGGTGGTTTACAGCTTTTTCGTGGAGATTTGAGATCAATTTTAGTCTTTCAGGCAATGTGAGAACTTTTGTAAACTTATGGCTGTTCCCAGGCCAAATGCTAATCAGGGCATTATTTATTTTCATTGCAAATTGTCTGTATGCAACAAAGTGATATGTTTGAACACTTTTCTCACTTTTTTTGCCAGCTGCACTGATGCTTGCAACTTCTCCTCTGCTTCCTTTCCACCTGTAAGGGAGATTAAATCATATTGCTGTGGTGACCCTGCCAGTTTAAAATGACAAGCCACACTAAAATGAGTCATACCTTTTGAGGGTTAATCAGCAGTGCAATAATCTCTAGCACAAACGGATTGCTTTGTTGGCTGCTGTAAGTTGCAAGGAATATTTGAGAATTCCTGTGCCTCCTTTTTTTTACTGTTGGGGTTGTGGCTGCTGAGGTTTGCAGTGCATTTCAGGCAATGAAGATGCATTTTGTCGCAGTATAGAGTTGAGACAGCTGTCACTGCAGCCAGTTCTGGGGAGGTGGCAGGTCAGGGGCAGGCCTTAATTAAGATGAATTGTTGGCTGATGAAGGCACTCAGTAAGAGCAGGCAGTTTATACATGTAGTTCAAGACCAGCAAACATAAGTTTGCAAAATTGAGCAGACCACCAATTTTATTTGTTACCAGGTTAAATGAAGATTAGAAAGCAAAGCTTTCCTGTGGTTTTTTTTTTTTCTCCACACCTAGAGTATAGAAAATGTGACCTAAGAAACTGTAGTATTCATAATTACTTCAGTTTTGGTGTGGAAGCTCCTATGACCAAGAACTGAACTACCAGAAAGCACGTAGCCATTTGGAAATGAGTAATTGAGCCTCTGCTTTGCAGCTAGACTATGTTTAAGATAAGGTAGTTTTGTGTTTCTCCTTAGAAATTCCTAATAGAGACACTAGTTCTGTGTTCCACAAGCAACTTCTTAAAGAAGGTTTCATTAATGACCTGCCAAAGGATATAAAGTCTTATTCATGGTGTTAGATGTTATTGAAGGATAGCTTTAAAATACTATGGATTCCTGTATTGGATATTTGGCATTCATGTGATTCTCCCACGATAATTTGATCTAGGGTGGAAACTAAAATTCCTCCTTTAGGGGTTTTTCTGGTTGTAGCCAGCTTTTCCAAATTGTTTGCTAGAATTATTTGAGGTTTCATTTTCACTGAAGGCCCATGTTATTAAGTTTTAGAATATTTTCCCTCCTTTATGAGGTAGGCTGACATATGTCTTGTCTCTGTATGCTAAGGATAAGGGAAGTCTTGAGAAAAATCTTTAGCTCTTCTTATTTTGGAGGTGCCAGCATCCCTATTATCACTTGGTATTTGATATTTTCTCACTGCAGCAGCCTGTTGCCTTGACATCTATCTAGAGCAAAACAAATAAACAAGCAAAGTAAATTTTGGCTAACTGGAAACAATTTTAAGGAGTTTTTAAGCTTCTTTATAACTAGCAAAAGGTAGAATTTTTAGTTGCTATGCTGAACTTTACATGTAAGTGACAAATGTGCACTGAGTCAAGGATACACTGCCATTCCAGGTGCAGGGAATCTCTCTGGATAGACTTGCACATGAACCATTTGAACCACCAGATTGTAAACTCTGTTTCCCATTTCCAAAGAGCTGTGGGAATAACAGTGGAGCTCCTGCACATACAGTTTTTCCTCAACTTTATAATAATCTAGCAGAGTCATAAACTGATATCATAGCTGGTTTTAAAAGACACAGGGAAGCCTGAAATTCCTGATAAGGAACTTTAATCTGGCTCAGAATTTGCTGCCTAAAAAACTGTTTGGTTTTATAGGAAATGGTTTATCATCTTCTCTGTTTACATCAGGAAGAAGAGGTGTATTCCTTTGATATGTTAATGTACTGACTCCAGGTTTTCAGTTGGCCATATTCCTTCAGTGCATAAGTCAGTCTGATCATTATCTTGTGCTTTATGAAACGTGTGCCCAGCCTCAACTACAGGTTATTATAGGATGCTTGTAAGGACCTGTGGAAGAAACTTTCAGTAAGTCTGGCTGCAGTATTTTGCTCAGCCTCCATAAAACTGTTGCAAGAACATTAGTAACATAAAATAGCTTTTGCAAAGAACATGATTCTCTATTGTTTTACTGACACTTCATGTGTTTTATGAACCTGTCTTGGGGCTACTAGGCAGCCTTTGCAGCATAAGCTGACCTCAGAAATATTTGCTTCTTCTGAAAACCTCCATCATAAAAATAAACTGTACTTGTATACCTTGTCTCCGGTTATTCTGTGTGTTGATCACAGAACCACAGAATGGGTCAGGTTGGAAGGGACCACAGTGGGTCATCTGGTCCAACCTCCCTGCTCAAGCAGGGTCATCCCAGAGCACATGGCACAGGATTGTGTCCAGGTGGTTCTTGAATATCTCCCGCAGGGAAGGCTCCTCTCTGGACAATCTGTTCCAGTGCATGGTCACTGCACAGTAAAGTTCTTCCTCATGTTCAGGTGAAACTTCCTGTGCATCAGTTTCTGCCCGTTCCTCTTGTCCTATTGCCCAGCACCACCAAGCAGAGCCTGGAAACATCCTCTTGACACCCCCTCCTTCAGACACTTTTATACCTTAATGGTCCCTTCTCAGTTTTCTCTACTCAAGGCTAAATGGGTCCAAGTTTCTCAGCCTATTCATATCAGAAAGATGCTCCAGTCCCTTAAATGTCTTTGTAGCTCTCTGCTGGGCCAGAGCCCCATGTCTCTCTTGTACTGAGGAGCCCAGAACCAAACACAGCACTCTGGATGTGCCTCACCAGGCCTGAGTAGAGAAGCCAGGATTGCCTCCCTGGTGATCAAGTTGGGTCAAGTCAGCTGATGGAAAGCTTTCGTGTAAGCTATTCTTTTGTGGCACACCTCTTGAGAGATGATTTTCAAAAACGTTCCCCGTCTCTAAGGCCGTGTGTGTCTTGTTCTGTTTCACATGCACACCTTGAGTTCTTCAGCTCACTGGGCCTGAAATACTGGCAAAATTCAGCTAGAATCAACTAATTCTTAATTATAGTAAGCAAATATCATACATGTATTATTATACATGTGTACTATTTATATGTAACATTATTTTTTATTACTTTATAAGATATACTGCTCTGCCCTCCTACTTTCATGGTTGCTGATTACTGTGCCTCACTGCTAAGGTATTATTTCTGGGTCTTTAGAACTTTTCTTCTCTCAGGAAGATGCTGCCTACCAATTCTAGAGAAGAGGGTTTTTGAAATTAGGATCTGAGTATATGGGGGCCAACCCAGCTACAGATGTCCCAGATTAGGCTTCTAAAGCAGCCCGCATGACATTGACTGCTGTGGCCATCCTGACTGCAGAGGCCATCTGCGAGGTGTAGTATGTTGTTGAGGTTTGGGATGGGAGAGAGACTCCTCTGTTGGTTTTTCACCAACTAGGCGTGATGTACTTTGCACTCTGCAAGACCAGAGGAGAGAGGTGGCTCGGATTGTTGACTCCACCTGTTTTCTCATTCCTGTCTCCTTTGCATCTTTTTTTTCCTGATTTCTTGACAGAGTGAGTAGTTTTCTGCCAGATTAGTGAGGTGAAATTGGCTCAGTTAAACAACAGAGCAAATCTAAGGGAGAGCACAGGACCACCACTTCTGTTGGTCTTGAGCTTTTGTCACCTCAGTGCACTGTAAGGTGATGCCTGTTCCTTTGTTGCTTAAAATATCTGAGTCCCAGTGGAAGCAACCCTCCTCAAACACTAATCCCACAGCTACTAACTATAACCTCCTGCCTAGAACAGAAGAATAGCTAATCTTTCTTGGAGGTAAGATGTCAAACATCCATCATTCTAGGAGCTCTCTTTTGAACTTGCTTTTGGGGGAGGTCAGACTTGTCTTTGTAAGGTCCTATCTTGTGGTCTGTCAACTAGCCCTGAGAACCTTCACCAAGCAGTGACAGCTCTCCTTAGGAAAAACCCTGTGTTTCTACCCCCTTCCATGGATGCTTGCTAGTAAAAGATAGATCTTTTTGGTAGGTAATGAAACATGCTTGACACATTTATTCTGGGGCTTGTGGCTGAAAGTAGAAGGGCCACTGCCTCTGTTTCCCATCTACCATGACTTTCCTCTCCTCTGAGGGACAGGAAATAAAGGCAGTTTTATGTTGTCTGTGACAAGCTTTTTCAGTAATCTGTCCTGATTCCCTTTTTCCTTGGAAGAGTCCATCACACCTGGATTCTGCCTTTGAGAGGAAACTGAGGTGGTGTACACACATTTTGATATTCTATGGCTGTCTAGCAGTTCACAAACCTGAATACGTAGTACTTGGGCACATTCAGTTGTTTGTGTGTATAGGCAAAGCATCTTGAAGAGTTCTAGTTACTGCAAAATAATTACTGTTCTCTAATCCTTTTTGCCTTTGAGTACTTTTTCTAAGAAGCAGTACTAGAGAAATTGTTAGGTGAATATTCTGGGGTTTTCTTGTATGTGGTTTTTTCAAAGTCATTTTAAGTTAGGGATAAAAGTAGGGAATATATGCCCTGTCTTTAAAAGCTGTGCCTTCCTTTTCCCCTCTCCTCCTTCCCTCCAGTTAGGAAAATCATTATCTTGGAAGATGTGGAGATGAAATAGAGAGTCCTACCTAGGGCTTCTTTCCCTGTCTAATTGTGTGAGTATTTTCGCATAACCTAAACACAGGGGAGAAGAACAGAACAGAAGAGCTGTGGCTTTTTGGCAGATCCTTCTTGCAGCTGTGCTGCTCTCTTTAGGTCAGCCTGCAGTACAGAAATTTGGTTCAAGCACCAGCAACACTACTAAACCATTTTGTGAGGAGGTCAAGAGTTGAATAATCATCCCCTTGATAAGGAGCGAGCCAGAAATTCCATTCAAAGAGGACGGTGGCTTCCTGTGCTGCTTACCTATTATAGGTCACAGAAATCAAGAAGGGAAAATGGGGGACCAAGGGCACTCTAGCACATGACTATTTATGTAACTGTGACTTTTAAGCCTTATTTGCTGCTGTAGATATATTAAAAGGAGTTAAGGCAGGCCTTTGCGTTTTTATTAAAATCATGGTTTTCTAGCAAGCATCCCTATGGGGAAATCAACACAGCTGCTGCTCTGGATATACGCCGTCATCAGATGTGGCTATAAGTGCTTTTTAGAGGTGGAGACCATGGGGTGTTGGTGCACAGCGTGCCCAGCTTCCTGGAGGTAGTCTTACAGCACACACGTAAATTTGCATGGTTTGACCCATAATAGTTGTTCAGCCCAAAGACAATACATTCACGCTTTTTTTATTATTTGAAATGCTTAAAAATCAGCCTGAATACCAAAAGGGTAGTTTGTAGGTAGGCAGCTAGACTGAGCAATTTATGTAGGATACCACAAAATAGACTTTCTGGATATGACTGTCATTTTTAGGTCTGTGCCTTCTGGTTTCTATAGTACCTGATTGTGAAATCAGCAAGGGCTTATGTGCAGCTGACACCCAGAAAAAATGTGAATTAGAAAGGGATGTGATATTAGCAAGTGGTCTCTTGTAATTATTCTTTACCCTTGCTAAAGTGATGCACTTACACAGTTTACCTGAAGGTGTCTGTTGTATTTGGTCCTTAGCTCCTTCATTCTTTTCTCTTCCACGTTATCTGGTCTGGAGAGGTAAGATGGAGACATGAGGAGCCTGTGCTGATCTTGAATTAACAGCCACCATGTGATTGGAAAACTCATCTTATGATGGTGGTCTTATACTCGATCTTATATGATGGTGGTGTCAAGTCATGACGGAACCTGGATTACTGCAGGAGAGGGTATCCTGAGCTGGACTGCCAGGACAGTGAATTCTGGCCTGTGGCCTGACTCACTAGTCCTCATTTGAGGATTCTAAGAAAGCAATCAGGAAGGACCAGAACAAGAGAACCCATCCTGGAGGCCAGATGTGAGCATACCAGTTCACTATCTGTCTCACCTCTCCTTGTCCATGGCTGTCCTTTACAGTTGTCATTGCCTTCTTGGTTGTCAACTGTTGCTTCTCTTCATTCATTCCACTTTTCTTGCTATCGACGATAAAAGTCACCCAAGGCTAAGTCCTAGCTTGCTCAGGTATTGTCCCTGCCTTATTTTTGATGCATCTGCCTATTTGCTTGGCCTTAAACTGATTGCTCAACCGAGCCAGTCGGTGTTTCCGCAGAACTCCTTTTGGATGGCTTCCTGCTTCATTTAAGTTTAATGCGTTCTTTTAAATTCTTTAGATATCTTTGCAGAGCTCCTCAGTTCCCTAGTGTAAAGCTATCACTTAATCCCAGCTCTTTCAGTAGGCCTAGGCACAGTGTTCAGTGTAAAATAATCCAAAGGATGTTTTAAGGTAGGTGCTAGAGATGAAATGAGAGAGCTGCTGGGGCAGCAGATTAGGAAGATGATCTAGGTGTCAAATGGAAAACAAATGCAATTGTAACTTGATTTAGATTGACACAAACTTGAATGATCATATCTCAAATCCTTATACAAATCAGGGTAATTGATATCAAGATAATAAAGATGAGGTTTGGCTCTCCTGTATCTTTAAATCTTGGTTCTGTAGGTTCCCAGTTTTTCCTTGAAATGTAAGTGCTGAAAAAAGGGCAATTTTGATTAATTTAGCTCATCAGCAATTTTCCTGTGTGCGTTTCTTTGAAATTATTTGACTTCTACCTACTTTTGCATTTGCTTTAATTTTCATTCTGTAATCCCATCATTACAATTTCCATATGTTTCATATCACTGTAGCATATGGATTTCTGTATTGAAGTTCTGTAATTTACTCACTACAGTGAATGATTAAAGTGGAATTTTGTCCTGCTTAGCATGAAAAATTAGTCTCTGGGGTGGGTTCCTTAGCTGTAGCCTCTTCTCAGATAATTTCTAGTGTTTCAAATGGTGCTCTTTCCACCATGTTTTCACTGCCCATGTCTGTTGCTCAGTAACGCAACTTTGAGACTCTTCCCTTTCCTGTAGATCTAACTCACTGCATTGATATTTCTCCCCTCCAAGTCCTACAAAGTGGAGCTGTGGATCATCTCACACTTGCCACTTTCAGGAATGGCGTGTGTACACTGCACTGGGTACAGCTAAAGTTTCCAGCATTTGAACCGAGTGACTCAGTGTATAAATCAACAAACATGTTTGTCTTTTTCAGTTTTCAGATATAAGTAGTTTGAGCAAGTTAATATTTACATTTCTATTGGCACCAGGGTCAGATTCTAATCAGCACTCTAAATAAAAGGGCAGATGGTCACAAAGCAAAATAACACGCTTTGGGATCAATAAGATTTGTCTGTCAAACCCATCTCTTGAAGAGGAAAATGAACTTCTCTGTATTTGAAAACAAGAAGATGAGTTGGCGAGCAAGGGAAACTGGCACTTCTTCAAACAGTGCTTTCTGCACATATTCGTGGCTTTGCCAGAGATGGATACATGGGCTACATCAGTGGCAGCAGTCACCCAGCAGTACTTTGGTGCCTTTTGTCATTGCTGACAGGAGTGGAAAATATTTTTTTGAGGCTCCTGGGTGCTGTTTGATGTGATAGTCCAGAAACATGTAGGATGTCTGTAATTTCCACTAGCCTCTGCCAGTGGGTAAAAAAGGTTTGGGAAGCAGTTCGTGTTTCAGAATCGCTATGGAAATCAGGAGGAAGCAGTATTGACAGGTCTTGACTCTTGAATTGTGATGAGAAATGTTCCATAACTGTGTTGTGAGAGAAGGGAAAAACATCATGCGGATTTCTGCCACAGATGTGAAATACGACTGAAATTTCTTGACAGACACATGGAGGTTGGCTCCTGTTTCAGACAGACCTAGTCTGGGTGACCCATGAACCCCCCTGGGTTCTGAAAGAAGGTTTTATATAATTTGAAATCATAAAGAAGTTGTTGGTTTGGGTTGATTTCTCCTGGAGTCTTCAAGCTTGTTCAAACTCACAGGCTCACAAGTCAATGTGAATTAAAATTCTGCCCTGAAGGCCTTGAAAGGCAACTTTGCTTAGAAATGAAATTGCCAAGCTTCACTGTTCTGCTTCTAAACCAATTCACTGGTGTTTAAAGGGAGGCTTGACTGAGCTCGTGATAAGACACTGATGCTGGCTTTTTCAGCATTAACCTTACAGCCTTCAAATACAGTGGGCTTGATGCTGCAGCAACTGGGAATTACTGAGAAGAGGAAAATTAGAACAGTGTCAGCAGTTAGAGGTCTGATTTCTGGCTACAGAAAGAAACTGCACTGGTGAAGAAAAAAGTATCCTGCTGGCTTTTGGGATAGTGAGGCTGCAGAGGAAATTTGCCCTTTATTATAGAGACTGCATGGAGCTTTGGGAGGGCTTGAGTGGTCACAGGTAGATTAGCAACAGGAGAGGGAGCTCTCAGTGCATTACCTGGGGAGGAGGGAAATCCTGGGCTTGGGAGCAAGCCTTTAAATGAAGAGCCCTGCTCTCCTGCTGCTCCCTGTCAATAACATGGTGGTGGCTGCCCTTTTGTATAGGCAAGACCGATGTGGATGTGCATGTCTGGAGAAAGAAAGGAATTGAGGTGCACGGCAGGGAACAGAGAAGTTTAGGGGTTTAGTAAGCTGTAGATTTCTCAAAAATGAAAGTCCACTTTCTTTTGGATCCATTTACACTTAAATACACCTGAGACTGTAATATTTGAATGTCTTTCTGGGTGAAGGGAAATGCAATTCTCCCTCCCTATGAATGGGTGGGAAGTACAGAGACAGAGTGGGGTTTGCAGGGGAGAGGAGAGATTGTTTCAACAGACAGATGTAAGTGGTACGAAGCAGGCTAGCCCTGGCTCCAGAGCTGTGTAGTGGTGTCAACTCCAGGCTGCGTCCCAGAGGATGTGCCCTGCACTTGGTGTATCAGTGCAGACAAAGTGCAAGTAAGATGGTTTTTTTGGCTTCCAATCCAGAACTTGTTTGCCTCTGGGATGGGTGAATGGATCTCTCATCTGAGTGCACCCAGCTGTACAGACATGCTCAAGTTACTTTTTTAATGTTCGTGGGGTGAAAAGGGAATACATTCAGTTCTCCTGTAACCTGCATTAAGTGCTGGTTCAACTGATTAGCATCTATCTCCTTTATTTGAATGTGCATGGAACTGGCCTTTATGCACATGTTATTGCTGAGCCTGTGATGTTAACTTGGGCAATACCAAAATAATTCTAGCTAAGAGCTTGGGCATTTGTTTGGCTTTTGGTTTTTTTTCTGAAAAGGGAATATGCTAGCCCTCTTCTGCTTGAATTACCAACCCAAGGTAACTGAGTGGGTTTATTTCTGGCTTCTAAAATATTGGTGCCTTTTTTTCCGAAGGGTTTTGAGTGAAAGAAACTTTCTGTGAGAGACCGTGCCTCATATTCTGTATAACAAAAAAACCTCCCAAAACTTTGCTTTAAGAGTGTATGTTTGTATCTCTGTACTCATGATACATTTGTCTGGGGTTTTCCTCCTTAAATTCTTTGGATCAAAGCAATAATAGAAATCTAAGTTTTTATTCATTAACTTCTCTCCAAGTTTTGTAATTTGCTGGAATTAAATTGGGAATCTGGGAATAATACATGATCATAGACACAATGCATGTCATGCAGGCTTATTTCCAGACTGTCAGTGGAGGATTATTTTAAATACTTTCGTCTTGCTGTAGCATGATTACAAAGATGCTTGTGCAGCTTGGGACGTTGCGTCTAGAAGCAAGAAATGTGAGAGGTATCTGACAAGAGAAGATAATATGAATTTAATTCTAGCATTGCTGTTGTTTTTTACTATGTTCTGATTGGACAGGAAGATCTACCAAAAAAAAAAAAGTCTTGGTCACATCTGTATGACTTTGAATACCTGCCAGAAAGAAGAGCAATCCGGGGTCACAGTACTTTAAACACTGGCAGTTAGGTCTCAGGAGAGACTCAGGTGTGTTGCAGTTACCAGAGAGGAGAAAATGAAGCTTAACTGCAGTGAAACCAACACTTTTCCTTTTTTTCTTTTCAGCTAAACTAAGTTCAGTTTAGGATGATCTTTAAAACTTTATTAAACAGTGGCAAATAAATAAGAACAGCTAGTGTCTGTATAAGACAACACTGTATGTATCATACTGCTTTCCCAAGCAGTTGGAGAGATGAGAGCTTTAGCCTGCATTCACGTATTAGTCACTGCAGCTATTCAGGAATGAATTGTGAATTATCGGTACAAGTTTTATTTTATTTTATTTTAGATAGGGGTCACTGCAGGATTGGTCTGAGATTTGAGTAGCTGCACACCTGATCTGCCTTTGAAGGCACACCTGTTCTGGCTGTACAAATACACAAGTATCCAGTAATTTCTGATCTGTTTAGTCCCTGCTTTATACCAGAGAGTTCAAACTATTTTGCAGGAGGCACAGACTATGCCAATAAAGAATTGTTTGCAATATATGAATATATATTATGTTCGTATGTATTGTTGCAGTTTTAGCTGCTTTAGTTATGCAGACTGAAACATGACAGGTTTGTCATCATTTTGTCCTCTAAGAAAGATTTATTCATTTTGAAAAGCTCTTTTTTCTGGTCACTGAATTCAGGCTGATTCCAAGCCCATGCACTTCGTGGGGGTGTGCTAGGGGACTATTCAGGAGGGTCAGGCAGAGGTCAGGCATGCTTCATGCTAAGAAACTGCTTTACACAGATTTGGGAATAATGCTGTTGTTCATGGCTCCACACAGATGGTACCAGACAGGAAGAAGTGGAAGGTGAACTCAGTGAAGAAGAACGCTGGTTTGGGAATTCTTCAGAAACTCCTTCGGAAGCATCATATGGAGAAGTCCAGGAGAACTTTAAGTTGTCTCTTGAGGACAGAATCCAAGAGCAGTCCACCTCCCCCGATACCTCTTTGGGAAGTGCAACGCCGAGCAGCAACACAGTGGAGCTGGGATCCATTGAAAATGAGGCACTAAGAGACACGCTACAGAGCAAGGAGCACCTTTCTCCAGATGTGTCCTCTCTGGGTGAAGAGGAACCTCCTGGTCCAAACAAGCCACTGAGCAGTAACCTGAGGCGGCTCCTGGAGGCTGGCTCCCTCAAGCTGGATGCTGCTGTTACAGTCAATGGCAGAGTTGAGTCCCCCGTAAATCTTGGCTCAAACATCTCCTTCTCTCCGCCTGCTCACCATGCCCAGCAGCTAAGCGTGCTTGCCAGAAAGCTTGCTGAGAAACAGGAACAGAGTGACCAATACAATGCAGGCAGTCACTTTATATGGAATCAAGGGAAGTGGTTGCCAAACTCAACCACCACCTGTGGTTTGTCCCCTGATTCAGCTATCCTGAAGCTGAAAGCCGCAGCCAATGCTGTTCTGCAGGACAAATCTTTTTCCAGGACTGAGGACACGATAAGATTCGAATCCTTTTCCTCGCCTTTTAGCTCTCAGTCAGCCAGCTCCACGCTAGCAGCTTTATCTAAGAAAGTGAGTGAAAGAAGCATGACTCCTGGGCAGGAGCACCCGCCTCCGGCCAGCTCTTTCCTTTCCCTGGCTTCCATGACCTCTTCAGCTGCCCTTCTCAAGGAGGTTGCTGCAAGGGCTGCAGGCACCCTCCTGGCTGAGAAGAAGAAATCACTGGTTCCTGAGGATCCCCTGCAGCTTTCGGAGATGAAACAAGAGAAAGCAACTCCACCACAGTCTTTGGAATTACTGTTACTACCAGTCCCTAAGGGAAGAGCTTCCAAACCCACTAGTACAGGTATGATTACAATTTGAACCACTAAGTAGAATGTATTTGTTTTGCTATACGCTTATATAACATCTCTTCAGTGGGTCTGGATTTGGTTTGATTCCATGTCTTATGAAAATGAGAAATTGATACTTTCGGTGAACAATAGAACAGCTTTTTGAAGTACCACTTTGAGACCAAGCTGTCACAAATGTTTCTCTATTTTAAAGGTATGAGTGTACAGTTCAGTACTTTTTTTTTCCTTTTATTCCATACAATAGTATTTTCCTCTCTTACCAAGTTTAGAATGTGTCTACAAAAATATTTAATGGAGAAGATCAAAGAATCCCTGTGAGGGATCTCACAGTATCAGTGAGCATGTACAAAACTAGTGCTTTTGAAATATTGGACAAGGGAGAATTCTCCCTCCTGCTGTCTCTGTCACAAATGGACTTTTGTGTAATCGCTTACTACCATGTCCTAATTTACCAGAGTGTATTATTGTGTTGCCACTTTTCATTAAAATTTCTTTACAATCCTTTGTTGTTAACAAAAAAAAATCCAACTAAACTGCATTTCTCTAATTTGCTCAACAAGAACCATTTTACACGTCTGACTTTCCTCCATCAATTCCAGCTGTTGACAGTCAAGGAATCAGGGTTACAGAGAAGAAGAAACTGTCTGGGTAACAAAAGCTTTAAAGAACTGGCAAGCCATGCAGGGGAATTTAAATGATCCATCTTCAAAATAAGGAAAAATAATCTCTTTCATCTCTTTCTATAAAAAGTTCACATCACGGATTCATATTTCTGGTGGAACATACGGCTTCAGGTGTCGTCAGTGTTCTGCTGCTGAGGAAAAGGAAGCATGGCAGGTATCTTCACGAGATGCACAGAGTGATTTAGTATATTCCAGCTTTATCAGGTTGAGTTTTATCAGGAATACTAGCCTGGCTGCACAGGTGTAGCCAGCCAGTGTACAGATATGAAACCTGACGTGGATGTCATGTAATTGCCCTGCTGTCTTTCTGGCCTAACCTCTTTGTTTAGTGTTATTGTGAGGTCTGGTCTGTCCCTGTGCAGCTCTTGGTCAGAACTCATAGGGCAGAAGCTATTGGATGGACAGCAATGCTCATCCCCCCCTTGGAAGAGGAGGGAGAGGGATGCAATGAGTTGCAGCCAGTACCAGCTTCTGCTCTGTGTTATACATGTGTTCTATACCTGCTGTGTTTTGCCAAGGCAATTGAAGTGGCAAACTATTCTTGGTGTGGGCCTGGCCTAATGTTTCCATTAGTTTAGAGGAAGTCCTTCTTGGACTAACATAAGCTAAAAGCTGAACGTGTATATTTGCCATGAAAATAAATGTTACACATTCCTGATTCCTTTTGCTCATAGAACTTTACAGCACTAGAAGCGAAAAAAAAAGTATATAATTCTAAAATGCTTGATCTTTTTGTGTCTGTCTGGTTGTTCCTTGAGACTTTTTTTATCTTGTTCCCAGAGAAGCATCTTTTCCCAGTAGGTATAGCTTGAGAGGTCTTTTTCCTCCCTCTCATACTTTGAACTTTTAATGCACTGATGAGTTTGCTTTGCTGTCACGAATGTGATTCACTTCCCCACCAGCAACGTGTAGCTTTGGTTATGAGATCAATACTCAGTGAGATTAATTAGATATAAGTAAGGAGCAGTGAAGATGGAGGCTAGTTAAAGAGGAGTAAGTTAATAACAGGAGTATGCCTGCTGCTCTTCTGTCCACCACGTTGAGCTATTGGCTCAGAATTATTTCGGGCAAGAGGCTGGAGTCATGGCTTATCAGAGTGTAGTTGCCTCTGAAATTGCGTGTCAGGTTTGGTCAACCTAATCATTGCTTGCATTTTTTTTTTTTTATAGTAAAGTGGTATAGAGAAGATCAATTTATACAAATTTTACAAACTGCTCACACATTTAGGATGAAGTTTAGAAGGAAGCCTGGAATATCTGTTAAGTTCTGATAGTTTTGAAAGAGTGTAGGTGACAGACCTTTCTTTTACTGACTGAATACTTATTTGGTTTAACTTAATGCCTGTGATGCTTGTAATTTGTTCCCAAAACTTCTTGGGAAGCACTGGCTGATTCTCTCCTCACTGGAGTAGTATTGTGATATAAAATAGACATCAATATAAATGAAGGAAAGCTGAAACCCATTATTTTTTTTTTATTCTGAGCTTCATGCAGTATAGTATAGAGCTAACATGGTTCAGCTTTGGAGCAAACTGGCCCAACTCGAGTAACACTAATTGTCACTGTTATTGGTGAAATCACATGCATTCATCCCACTTGTTTGCATATTTTGTAGTGTGCTAAATCACCATTGATTCATCTTGATTGCAGATTTATTCTTAAGGGGATCAAAACTGGGTAATATCTTGTTACACATTTCTCTTCTGGATGATAACCAGAGGCTGAAGAAAAGATGTGATAGAAGGAAAAACAGTGATAGGTAGAATAGCTACCCATGTATTTTTTTTCTGTGGTTTGTCTTTTTCCTGCCTTTTGTGAAGAAAAAAGTAAAAATGTTTAAAAACAAACATAAACAGTTATAACATTGGTTTTGGCCTACTCTTCAGAGATGCAGAGAGGGGAACAATTTGGTATTTTAAGTGTGATAGAATATTTTACTGGGAGAATTTCTGAACATGCAATGGTACATGCTTTGACATTGTGTCCCTTTCTGTACTTACATAATGACTGCCTAATCAGTTGAATTACAGTGGTTTTGTTTCCTACTTAATGGCAAGAATTGTATTTTAGGACATGATAGATCTTTCTGGAGGTTTTTATAACTTAGTTCCTCATCAAGGGAATTTGATGTTTGCTATATCCTTATCAGTGATAGTAATGAGATTAAATAGTCTGAGAGATTTTTTGAATAGCAAGATGCACATTGCTGAGCTCTGGATATTTGAAAACAGTCTTGTCTTTTACAGTGAGGAAGAGGACATCCAGTTCCACTGCTATAGAAGGCCTTTCTTTATAACAATGAGAGGAAATTGTTGTGAGAGGTTGGGTGGATGGATGATTAGTTGTGCAAAGTCAGCAGCAAGGAATTTCTCTTTCCTTCAACCTTGTGATGGTTCTGCACTTGGAAGTCTAACCACATTTTCCTGATCAATGCCACCAAATCCTTTTTTTAGGTAAAACAGAGCGCAGACATTTAGGAAGGCAGTAGATTTAAAGCCCTGGCAATTAGAGGAGCAGAAGGAAACCTATGACCTGAAGACCTTTGATGGCTCATGCTGCAGCAGTATCTGCTTGAGCCATAACTAAACAATTTCAGCAGCAGGATTTCTGAAGTCTTTCACTTCTGGTGTTAGATGTATCTGATATGCAATACCGGCATGCTTTTTAGTTAAGTTGTGAATTCTTCTGTGCTTTATGTCTTGCTTCCCTGCTGGCTAACCATCAGATGTGGAAATGGATCATTTTTTAACAGTTAAGCATATTTTCCGTACTCTTCTACAACCAGCCTTTGATAGGAAATGAAGCTGAAAAGTGATGATTATGGGAGGCATTCATCTCAGTGCAGTTAAATTATAAGGAACATTAGGACCCAGGTGAGAGAGAGTAGCATCCTCTACTGATTAGTGAAAGGAAGTTTGGGACATTAACCTTTATAAATTATGGTGACCTTTCTCAGAGGGATAATGACTAGATCCCGGGGAAAAGGTATATGCAGCAGGAGAGGAACTGAAATTTCTGGTACCTGTTGTTGTTTAACTGATGTGTCTCTTTACAGATGAAACTCTAGCATTGAAAAATGATATCTTGAGTAGCTTTACAAGGGGAAGGTATTTGACAAGTGGCTGTAAAGGATCCTCTCTTTTTCTTCCCACTTCTGCTAAGCCTCAGAAGAAGAAGGGGGAAAACCTTTCCAGTGTCCCATCTGTGGTTTGGTTATCAAGAGGAAGAGTTACTGGAAACGGCACATGGTGATTCACACAGGTTTGAAGAGCCATCAGTGCCCACTCTGTCCTTTCCGCTGTGCACGCAAGGACAATCTCAAATCACACATGAAGGTAAGGGGAATCTTTACTGACAATCAAAATACTCAAATCATCAGTCAAAAACTGATAGCATACAAAGCTATTTCATTTGCTTTTACAAGAACAAAATTTCCCTAGTTGTACTACGAATGATGCCTGTACTTAAGTAAAGAGACCATAAAAAGAAATAACTTTTATTCTATTGCTTGCCTTTCCATTTTATGCAATGTGGAAACTGCCTTGGGTTATGTCAGTTTGCTGCAGCACAAGCTGTCTGTGACTGATTCAGTTCCAGACCTGGAACCACCAGAAGCAGGGATGTTGGTTGGGATGTGACACCATGCAGTCCTATCAGTGCTGCTCTCCAGGATGCCAGCTGATAACCCTGCATGCCAGTGTCTCACACGAAGTGGGCAAACCAACTTGGCCAGCTCTAGCAGGGATCTCTCCACTGCTTTCTACAGACAGGCCTGCAGTTTTAACTTCTTTCTTGCTGTAGCTTTTAACTGCGGGCACTTCAGCAGTGAATCATCCAAACCAAAATGAATGACAGATTATACTGTAATGTCTTGTTTTCAAGCGTTTCCATTAAGTTTAAAGTGTGTTTTTAACTCAGCCTAAGTTTTGGGCTCGAGCTGAAGATGACCTTCTCAAGGAAGTGACATCTGTGTTAATGCAGAAAAATTTAAAAATGTGAAGAAACTCACTGTCTGCTTAGCTGAAGTACTACGTAGTTGCAACACAAAGTGCAAAGTCTTGCAAGCTGTAGAATATTCCTGAGGAAGTAAAAATGATACCTGTCCTCTTAGCCCTTTGATGAAGAAGCTGAAGTGAAAAAATTTCACTTGTTAATGCAGTTGAGTTTTATAATAATAATGAAATGTTTTATTATAGTTGTTATTTTGTCTGTTTTAGATGAATGTGTGTAACAGTGTATCAGACTGGTGTTGGGGAGGACAGAAATGCCTGTTCAGGTTTCATATATGCTACTTCAGAATCTGAGCTTATTGGACCAGAGTCTGGCCTTGCTTACACTCAAGGAACTGTTCCCTTCTGTGTAAATTATTCAGATTCCTCTGGTCACAACATCATATCTTGCTATGGTTTAAGTTGTTGCTAGGTCTGAAATCATCCTCCTGAAGTCTGAAGGCTCATTCTGTAACACTTCTACTGTAGATCAATGCACTGTTCTCAGGCATCCCCAGTGTATCGTGCTAATCCTCATCAAGTAAGCTCAGTGTTTATGGCTCTCTCTTTTAGGACTTGGTGTTCCATGTTGACTAAGGGCACAGATGGCCATCCTAAGCAGAGGATGAATAGATGAAATGGGAACACAGCATGGAAAGAAAGCATGGGGTTTTTTGTTTGTTTGTTTTCAGCTGTTGACACCCTGCACAGAAGCGTGCATCACCTAGAAGCTTACTACTCCCTGGCAAAGACCTGTTGTCCACTGTGTTGTAAAGGACATCCCTATTGTTCCCTGCAGAGATAATTGTTCTCTGCATTTTTTTGACTTACTGGCAAAAATTGTTGTTTGAAGGTTGAGGGTCTATCCCTTCCTTTTTGGCATGGTGATTTGTGCAGGTGGGCACAGGTAGGATGTTGGAGAAAATCAGGGACTTTTTCACTGTCTCTGTGTGTTCTCAAGGTGTGGCTTTCTGAGGCCCTTGTGCTCTTTTCTGCTCCTCTCCCAGCATCAATGCTTTCATTAACTTAGCCTGCATCTGCATGAAACAAACCTCCTTGTTACAATCATGTAGCATGTAGTGTTAATTATTTGGTAATATGGTGATTATGACCAGTTAATGCTCGGTTAGAAATCACTGAGGTCAGAGTCAGGCCTGCTTGACTCAATGTAAGAGATTACAGCCACCTTCAGCCTTACTGTGGAGGCCAGATCTGAAGTCTCCTCCACCACTGCAGTCCAGTCATGCAGGTCATGATGGACTTGGGCATCTTTTCTGGTAAAATTGCCCCTAAATGAGGTGAAAGCAATTGTCTTACAAAACCAGGTGGTTTGCATTTGTTTTTTGGTCTTATAGGTAGATGTAAAGAATCACAAGCACAACAGTCTGAAAGATAAGGTTTTATTTTAGTTTCAATCAGTTTTGTAGACTTTCCTTATTTGGCTAGACCATTAATAAAAATATTTTCTGTCACATCAAAATTGAAGCAGGTGGATGAGGAAGGGGCATGTTAGTCTTCTGTCCAAAAGTGTCAGACATAACTTGAATTCCTTTTAGTGGAAGTATAAACTATACCAAGATTAAAAATTAAAAAAAACCCATATTTCTTTTCTCATTATAAACAGTGCTGCTTTTAAATCTGTGTGTATATGATATTATAATAACTGGCATATATATAAGCCAACAGCATTCAAAATGCTCTGAATACACACCAGAAATGGTACAGCACAGCTGGGAGCTACTTGGGATGCAGTGTTCTGGTGGTGCCAGTTGGGTGTGTCAGTTTTCTTATCGCCTTGGTATCCTTTGGGAACTACCTGGCCTTATCTCCTTCCTGGCAGGCAGCCCGTGAAGGTAGAGCTGCTTCTGCCTCTCCACCGCTTTCTCCCCATGTGTCAGCTGTGGCTACAGGTGAAGACACATTTTTCAAAACCAAAAAAGGCCACTCAGAACTAAGGTACTGGGCTGGTGTTTTTCATTCATTACAAGCTAACTTTTATTCCAAGATGCTGTAACAAACCAAGCTTTTTTCCTTTATGCTGCTCTTTGGTTTTCAGGTTTTTTGCTCTGTTGATAAGGATAACAGGCAAAATGTGTTTTGTTCAGCTGCAGTCCTCAAAATCTGATTGTTTTGTCTTTACTTCCTCCTAGGCAACATAGCCATGAGCTTGAACTGACTTTTTTAGATTTTTTTTTTCAAGGTTCTTGTAGGCATTCTCCATTGAAACTGCTTATTTGGAGATTTAATTTCCACGAGTGGTCTCTGTGTGTCCATATGGGCCTTCCTTACTGTGTCTTCAGGCTAATGACCAATAACTATATAATATATATACTGTGTAATTTTATGATAATTATAGCATGTCGAAGTGACTGACCCAGAACACAACATTGCCAACATTTTTGGTGTCTCGTCCCCTGCTATGGAGAAAAATCTTAATAGAGAGCTGGAATGGTTCCAGCCCTGACCCATATTCAGATCTGCATGTGCTACCCACCATGTGGATGAAGCTTTCTTCGGCTAAGGGCACTTTGCCAGGGCCAACTCACAACTGGAGGCGAGGAAGTGAAAGGCGCAAGAAGGGAAACAGAAGGAAAGTTTCCACACAGACGCACAACAAACAAGGGGGGCTGAGTAGCCTGCCTTTTAAGGCACAGAGTGTTAACTGTAATTGTTATATTGTGTTTAGATTCCACAGCGATAGACACCTTAGAAAAATCCTAAAATAGATGCAGTACAGAATTTTATTAGTCTTTTTTGGAGGCAAATTGTAGTGCATGCATAACCACAAGTTTGGGCTCTTACTCCCAGGAATCTGGGGAGGAGCATCTCAGCAGCTGATTCTGGTATAGCATGGTTTCCAGGGATGCTGGGAGTACTGAACTGAAAATGAAGCTGGGCGAAATGAATGGGTAACTGAGAGAGGTGTCTTGTCCAAGCAGGCAGCAAGTATTATGCTTGAGCCCTCCTCTCTGTTTATCACAATATATATTCAGCTGGAATATGTTTTCTTCTTGAGAGAGTATCTTATGTACTTCTGCAGAAAGCAATGGAAAGTTATGGTGTAATTCAGCAAGATGTAGTCAGGCTTTTCTGTTTTTCCTGGTAGGGCTTTCACATTTTCCTCAGAGCAATACCACAAGCATCAGTCAGATTTTGGCCAATTAGTGCCTTTGGATCATGCACATATCTTCCTCAGCAATTGATGGACAGATAGGCTGTGAGATCATACAGATACGTTCCAAGAAAGCAACAGGATATTAGCTGGAGCGCTTGAAGGGGGAGTGAGGAAGAGGAGCATATGGCCAAAAACAATATCTATAAATGTTCCTTGTGCTGTTATATGGGCATAAGGCAGAAATGGGCGAGCTAGCTGTTGTAGCAGTGGAGAAGTTTGGCATTATGAACACATGCTGAAACATGAGGGTTTGATAGAAAACAAGGGAAGAGAAGATGAAGCTTAAAAGTAAGGTTCAGTGCAGTGGTAGGCAGGTCATGTGATGCTCAACCACAGGATTTTCCTGCTTTTGAAGAGGAACCATCTCAGTGAGATCCAGATTAATGCTCCTGTCTAATACAAAGAGGGTTATAATCAGCCTCACAATTAGGGAGCCTATTAATTATATAATAGCGGGAATCAGGAAAGCTCCTGAGCAATGTGGCCAGGTGCTCAGTGCCCCTTGGAGATTTGCTTTTCCCTCTTTCTTCCTCAGCTAGTGTCAGACAACAGAATAAGCTTTCCTAATCCATTTTGGTGAAGTATGGGACCAGCTCTTTTTAAAGCATCTTCACCTCCTTGGGAGAGGGAGGTTGACTGTGTTTTATGGGAGGGGGTTTTTTGTTTATTTTTAAGTCAAACTTTTAGAGCCCTGGGAGGCACCTGTGATTCCATGACCTCCCCAACAGCTGAGGGGAGGTAATGCAAACTCGCACAGCTTTTCAACACGTGAGATCTATGCCCAGAGTCTCAGACAGGTACCACAAGTGGCTTCAAGTATCTCCCTTTTAAATCTCACTTTTTGCATACGAGATAAGGATAAGACAGGATACGCATTGCTACCTTAAATCTTTTCAATAAATAATTTTTTAACACCTAATCCAGGCCAGTCCTGCAAAGAGGCCTTTTTTCCTCTTTGTTTGCAAGCAAAGCAAGGAAATTGTTTAAAAAAGAAAATACTATATGAATAACATGTGTCCTGAGGGGAAGGATCATATCAAAACTAGCACCAAAGCACTCAACTTTTGAAAATGCAATATTTTAAAAATGAGGGAATTTGTTGGTAAAGAGCATGAAATGAAAAAGCAGAGGGCACATGGTAGATGTAAAATGGAAAGAGTACTCAATTTTTAAAATAATTGCAAAAAACCCTTGTTAGATCCCACGAAAGAAATGTGAGTGCCTGTGTCTCATAACCAGAAAGGAGAGTCTGTGGAAAGCATTACCCAGCTTTAGGGAAGGGGAAAGGAAAAGATCAACCTCAGCAGTGCCACAAAATTGGAGGATGTACCTGTGTCACCCTTTTCCTCACCCCTACTCCTGTTTTCCCCTGTTGGGATCACGTGTATTTGTAACTGTGGCACATCTGTATGGCTGGTAAATCAGCAGGGATGTTGCTTTTAAGTATGAAAAGATGACTTAAGAAGTGGCTTATGATACCAGAAAAGTTACTATGTCCACACACAAAAAAAAAAAAAAGTAACAGAAAAACCAGCACATTGATACAGATGATGTGGTATGATAGGGACATGTGGTTTCTGTAAAAGAAAATCATGTGTTCCTCTACAAAGATGTTTTGAGCATGTCAGGAAAATCACGGACTTTAAAATCAGTTGAAATTTATTTGGTCTATAAAAAAAGCCTTTGGCAAAGCTTCTCACAGAGAAGCTGCCAAATAAATTAAGCAGTGTGATGTACTATGGCAAATTAGAAATTCACCAAGAGACGGTAAAACAAAGGGTAGGAAGGAATTAGCAATTTTAAGCATGACAAAAGGCTAACGGAGGGGTGTTCCATTACTAAAAGTGGAATTGTGCATATTTTAGCAAATGTGATCTGCACAGAGTGATGACTGTGGGTAAGAGAATTATAGATGGTACAACCTTATGTGCGTGAATTGAGATTAAAAAAGGCAAAGCTTGAAAGAGAACAAAAGGAGGCTGGCTGGCTGATAAACAAGGGGGCAAATGAAGTTATTGTTGACAAATAGAAGGTACTGCACCTTGGAAACCAGAGCCTAATAATGCACCTGGCTGTCAGATATAATGAACTGTAACTGCTCAGGAAAAATATCTGGATATTGTTGTAGACAGTTCAATGAAAACCTTTTCTTGGCGTGCACAGCAGTGGTTAAAAAGCACATTAGTTATTTGAGTGTCTGGAGAATAAAACAGAAATAACACTGAAAATGTAACAATGTTACTATTAGCATATGGTATGCTGCCACTTCTGGTCACTGCATCAAAAAAGACATATGAGAAGTAGAAGGGATTTTATAAACTGGCAGGGAAAATTATTAGTGGGATGGCAAGAAAGGACTGCCTTTGAAGAAAGAAGCTGAAAAGAATTGGACTGCCAGCAGGGTGAGAGAGGTGTGATCAGCATAATGCTTGATAGAGAAGATAAACTGAATGGCCTCTTTTTTTCTTTCTTGTAATGTGAGAATGAGGAGGCAGCAAGAGAAATAGAGAGAAACAAAAATTAAACATTTTGACCAATAGGTAACTTGTACCCAAGTCCTCCAACAAGGCCTGAAGTTTGTAAGGACACTATAATTCTGTTGAAAACTACTGCATGTGTCATAGCAAGCACACACTGAAAAAACTGCAGAACCACAAAATATCATTTGAGACTGGGCAGGCTGTAGGGTTAAAATAAAGATGATACAAGTACTTTGCCCAGTCAAGGAGTACATCTGTGGTTAAAGGAAATAAACTCCGAAGCCAGAAGCCCTGGAGTGGTTCTGGCATAAGTCAAACAGTAGTTTTATGGGATTTTGAAAGAAGCATTGTGTATGAGCAGGTTGTGCACTGTGGTTTGTTGCAGTGTAATTCAGAGAGATCCAAATCTGGCAGCAGCTGGGCTCAGACTGGCACTTTGGGGAAAACCTGCCAGCTGCACTCGTCTCCTCCTGCCTGTGGTTCTTGCAGGAAAAGCCTGTTTGAGCCTGAAGAAGACATCTGATGGTTTGGGTAGCATTAGCACAGTGTAAGAGCCATTCTCTGCCTCGTGGAGGGAGCAGGCAGCTTTTTGGACTGTAATATTGCATGGCCTAAATCTCCCCTGTGGCTTCCTGTGTAGCTCTACGGGGTTTCTTGTTTTTTATTCTGAAGCAAGTAGTTGCTGCCTTGACCTTTCCCTCCAAATGGCAAAAAATGGCAATTCTTGGCTCTTCTAGCTGCTGTTGAATGGGAAAATAAGGGACAGACTTTCTTTTAGAGGGATTTTAGCTTAGCTTGAGTGTTCAAATCTTTGAATTAATATTATTTATTTTTTAAAATAAAATAAAAGTTAAAGTGTTCTGGTGGGAATGGACTCTGGACATTGGGGGCTAAATCTTTGGCTTAATTTTTTTTTTGTTTTTTATTTTTCTAGGTCTAAAATTTTTCCTTTCAGTACTCAAAATATTTGGGTTTGAACACTGTCATTCCTTGGCTGTGAGTTATAAATGTTCTTTATTTTATGAGAAATCCATTGGTGATGAGGTAACTGTCTTTGGGCAGGAGAAAAAAAATCCAAATCAAATGAATCAGTGGCTCCTATTTTCATCCATTCTCAAAAGATATTGCAGGGGTGGCATGCCATACTCCCCAGGAGGGAAGGTGGGCTCCCACCCAGGCTCTGTCACCTGCCTGCAGCAGTGACAGCCTCCTGAAGGCATCGTATTGATGGTTGTGATGAGGGTTCTGGGAGATGTGGTTAAACACACAGGCAGGGAAATGCTGATTGAAGGGGATCCTGGAGAGAAACCCTGGCACACAAGATCTGTGGGTGTAAGAGATAAAGTTGCCATGGTGAGGGTGCTTGCTGCCCTGAGTACATCTCCGTGTTCTCTGTGAAGAGCGCTCACACGCTGCTGTGCTCACAGACCTTCCTGCTTCCAGGAGTGTAGACAGGCAATCTGGTTGGCATTTTCATTGCAACCTGCTAATGTTTAGAATTTATTGTGCTGCTATTCTTCTGCAAGGTTGCTTTAAATCTGTGTTAGGTTAGCATGAGATACTTTCTCTTTTTTTGTCGTTGTCAGGTGCAATTATAAGATTCCAGAATTGCTTTGTCTGTAAATGTCATGCTTATACAGTATTGAGAATGTCATTCGGGCCAAGAGAAATTCTCTCTTGCTATCTGTCTAGCACCTCCAAACCCCCCAAAGAACCACTGAATGAAAAGTTACATGGCACTGGTGAGATGTGTCTTCACTGAATGCAAAAAGTACAAGAAGAGGGACATCTCCCAGCTTCACATTTTAGCAGACCTGAGTCAAGGGCTTGTGTAGAGCTGGAAATCCTGGATCTGAGCTTGTGACTGAGTTCCTCTTACTGTATAGGAAATTAATCAGGCCAAGTCTGCAACCATAGGAAAGTCCAGCCTGAATTCTGACAGAGCCTTGTTTGGGAAATGCTGCTGTTACCCTGGAGCTCTGCAGTGTCTGCACCTGGGCCCTCGGGATCTAGATCTCAGCTCTGCAGGAGACCAGAAAGTGCTGAAAGCCTTAGCCAAAGCTATGTTTTCAAAGTTCCCTCGTATAGATCTGCAGCCCTCAGGGCTTTTGGACTCCCAGGCTGTAGCAGCAAGCCTTGGATCCCTGGCACAGCTGGCTGCTTCTGAGCCAAGCTCAGGGAGCAGGGAGAAGGAAGAGTGCCACTCAGTAGGGTAGGGGAATCACACCTTGTTTGCCAAGAGTTCATCAAACCTCTCCATGTTTCAGGTGAAATATTTTGCATTCAACAAATTGCCATTTTCCAACAAAAATCTGTCTCACTGAAATGTTTCCAACCAACTTGAGTCACAAGTGAAAGCGAATGTGTGGAGCTCAGCTGGTGCCAGTGTGCCCTGATCACATGTTCATCCATTAGTAAGGAGCAAATGTATGTATTTGCCAGCCTTTTTGCAGGGAGTAGCCTGGAGTGCTGCTGTCAAGATTTAAAATTTATTTGTGAAGCCATAGTGAAAAGATTTTTCAACAGCCCTGCTGCTATTACACTGGGCTCAGTTGGTTCTGCCCTTTAATGAGTACTGTATGAAACAAGAAATTGTGTAATTGTATGTATATAGCTTATATAGTTTAATGAGTGTGTCTGTTCATATAATACGTGAGCCATTACATATGGATGGATGGAGTTCCCTCTAAAAGGTGTTCGGGATGGAGCCTGAGGATAGCAGGCATTGTATTCATACTGGAGCATGCAGGCTCTATGACAAAGAGCCTGCAGTCGAAATATGAGGGCAGTAAGATTAACTGTGATCCTTAATTGACTGATAAACTAGAATAAATGGCAGACACCATCTCTCATGTTTCTATTTTATCATAAAAGAGCTGTTTATTTTCTGGTAGAATTAATTTGCAGCAAACTGTTTCAATAGCTCCTTGGTATTGCCAGGTGCTGTGTTTTACTCTAATGATACATAAATCAGTGATGGACATTGCTGTGCTGGTTTTGTTTTTTTTTTTGCTGGGTTGCTCTGAACAATTTTTATTAGTTAGGTTGCACTGAGTGATGTTTGTTTTTTAATCAAGAAAGCTATTAGTTATAGCTTGGAAGTCTTTATGCACTGACAGGTCATCAGGATCTGGTTGTAAGGACTGTTTGATCCAAAGCAGACTTCATCATTTCCAGGCTGCACAAACAGATGTTCCTGATTTTTTTTGTTTTCACTTGAGCCTGATGTTTATGTTCTTTGACTTGTGTGAAAGAATCCTACTGTTCTTGGTGTCTGACAATTTTCCAAGTGCTCAGAATGAAGAGTTCACTCATTAGTTAATTTCTTTTTTTTTTAATGGTGTGAGAAATGCAGAGTTGAGATTTCTACAATGCTATTAATCTGCTTGTCTTAATACATGCTTTCATCTTTCACCTCTTGAACCAGGTTCATCAGCACCAAGACAGGGGTGAGACCTTCCAATGCCAGCTATGCCCTTTTACCTCCTCCCGCCACTTCAGCCTGAAACTCCACATGCGCTGCCATCAACATTTCCTCAGGACAGAGTCTAAAGTGAAGGAGGAAATGCCAGAAACTGAGGTGAAGGGGTCACCACAGCTGAACAGTGACTCCTGCCCGGGACCACAGAGGGAAGGAGCGGGGCCTGACCTCACGGGATCAGCATCTGTATCCAAAACACCTGACGTGGCCGGGCAGCCTGGTGGGGCGGTTCCGCCTTTGCTGGTGAAAGAAGAGCCCAAAGACGACGCTGGCGCCTCGGCTGCACCTTTTGCTCTTAGCACTATTGACAGAGCCCCCAACAACACAAAGCTGAAAGACTCCTCTGACTTTGTGGCCAACACAGCATCAGCACTATTCAGCCAAGACATCTCTGTCAAGATGGCATCAGATTTTCTTATGAAGCTGTCAGGTAATTGAGCAGCAGCATTGACTGCTCCGTTATGGGCTAGGAGACACTTTGTCTTGGGTTTGCTAAGTCATGGAATTGCAAGGAGTAAAACATTGTAGCTTCTTAACTTATAATTTCTTGTTTGTTTTGATAGCAGAGGTGTATGGTGGAAGGCAGAGGGGAAACAGTGAGAGGAGAGAGGGGTTTTGCTGTTTAATTATTGGGATTAGGAGTGAGAACTGTTTATCCAGGCTTTCACGTTCATTAGTATTTACCTTGGCAAATCTCTTGTGGTGTGTTTTCCAGGCATGCTGAATACCTGTAGTTCTAGTTTGAAATCACTGAGGGTCACCTAAGTGCCCAGCATGTTCAAAAATTCAGTTCTTAAGTTCTCTGCCTTTACCCACCTGTTAAAAAGGACCAATAAAGTATTGGTCATCTTCCTTTCCAAGTAGTGTTTGAGGTCTATGTAGTAATATTAGTATAATAGTATATAATATACTATTATGTAGTAAATACATGTGAAGTGTGAATGTTACTGCATTTGGCTTTTGTTGTTAGCACTTTTAAAAGAAGAGTAGTCCTAGAGATTCATGTACGGCTTTTTTTTAAATTATGGTAATTGAAATCCATCTCTAATGCCAAGCATGTGTTTAGTGTTTTCTCACTGTCAGATTATTGCTGTAAGAATGATATTCATGTGTGAGACTGAAGTGTAGGATGTGTTTAGGGTGGATCTATTATTTTTTATGTAAAATATTTATTATATTTTATGTAAAATATTATTGATTTAACTGAATACTTCAGAATGGTTGATATGCTGGGGAGATGTTCTATGCCAAATGTTTTCAAAATTGGCCTTGGATTTTTGAAAAGAAAAGTCAGAAAAAATGTCACTCAAGAAACTTCTGTTTCACAAGGGGATCTTAGTCCCTATGGGATATTTTAGGCTTTGGAGATAGAAGATAACCTTTACAACAGAAAATTAATCAGCTTTCTCCTTTAAATGGAAAGTAAGTTGTATTTGAGCAAATTTTATTGTCAGATAAACTAAGGAATTAGTTCTGTTTTAATGCCCAGCCTTGGTGACACCACAGCCATCTGTTTAAGAAAATTTTTCTCTCCTCATCTTCCCACATCTTTATATCTCTGGGATCACAGTTCTATGAGGAACTGAGTAGAATGGGTTAATACAAGAAATCAAGAGGGAGGGTTCATGGAGCCAGCCAGGAAAAGAGAAAACAGCTGAGGGCAAGCAGGAGGCGAATTGGGCTGGCACAAATGGTTTGCTATGTTGGTTGGAAGAAGCCACAGGACCTCCCCCTGAAAAAAAATATTAAATGATCTGTCAATATAAATTATTACTCTGACTGAAAAAAGTGGGCAGGATGAATCTGTTTGGATTTGCTTGTACATTTCTTTGCTTGAGTTTCAAAGTTGGGCTCGATATAGAATCCATCTTACACTGTCCAACAGCTGTCCCACACATGTTGTTGTTCCAATGTCGATCTTAAATTTGGGTTGCTGTGCACGAAGAGCCTCTGCACAGCAGCAGGGCTGGCCTGGGGAGGGTGGTGCTCGTGATGGCTGCATGTAGCAGCAACGAGAGCAGCGCACAGGAGAGGGAGGGAAGCCTGAAAGCTGGGAGAACATGCAACAATTTGGTGTGTGGCTTTTCGTGTAGCAGCTGATGGGAAGCTGTTCACAGCTTGGCAGACAGTCATGTTTTCAGCGTCTGATCTATTGGCATCAGAGAAAGGATACAAATGTACATTATTCATGCAAAAGGCCTATGCAGTTATTTTATGGTGACTTACTAAAGGTCTTGAAACCTGGCTTGTATGCACTGTTACCTAGCAACATGTTATAAAGTCGCTGGGAGAGCGAGATGTATCTGTAATTTTGTATGTGTGCATATTTGGATTAAAATGTACTGCCAGTCACCAAGTTTGCTACACCGGAAGAGCAATGTCCAAAGAAAGGGAATTTCTTTTTTTCTGAGATTTATGTTTTGTTACATACGTTTAGTTCATGCTTTCCTCAATACAGAGTGCATGAATTTAGAGTAGAAGTAATTCTCTTTTAGCAAGTTGGCTGAGTATTAGCTGCAGTTTTCATAGCTTGCTCTGCTGACCGAAGTTCCTCTGAGTGATTTCTTTATTATGACAGTCTTGTTAGGCCCATCAGAGCTTCAATTATTTGCCCTACCTTTCCAATGATATAAATCTTTTGACATCTCAAATTGTATATGCCAATTGTAACAGCCAGCACAGATTTTTCGAGACCAAATTATGTCAAAACAATCCAATTTTCTTCTCTGACAGGCCTCGTGGCTAAGAAAGAAGCAGTAGATAGATATATAAACTTTTATAATTTGGCATTTATTCTTATTGAATATTGATGTTCTAAATGACTATTTATTTTTGCTTGCCAATGTTTATTGCTCCTCTTCTTGCTTGGTGTCAATCTGTATACCTCCAGTTTCACGGGAAACCTGCTGAAGTCCATCCATCATATCCATGTCTCTCCAGTTTAGAGACAAGGGTGTCACATGTGACAGTGTCAAATGCTTGGCACAAGTCTGCTCTGCCCCTGTCCACCAGTGCTGTAGCCCCATCACAGAAAGCCACCAAATTTGTCAGGCATGATTTGCCCCTGGTGAAGCCATGTTAGCTGTCACCAGCTACTGCTTTCATTCTTTCCATGTGCTTTAGCACAGCTTTCAGGGGACTGGAGATTATAGTAAATAATCGTAAAATCATTATAATTAGGACAAAAAGTATCAGGATTGTATTGCTGTAAGGTTTAAGTTAGCATTAGGAAAATCTTTCCCAAGCTGAGGTATTTATACCTCTAGGATAGTTTGGCTGGAGAGATTGTGGCATCTCTGCCACTGGGGAAATTTAAAAACAGATGCCTGTCAGATATGGCTGGTCACATATTAGGCAATAAGATGGACTTAAACATGTGTATCTCAATCAGTGGACCATGGGATGTCATAAGCAGTGGCAAGAAATGTTATCTGAACAAAAACAAGCAGCAAGCTGTAGAGATGCAAATTGGGGGAAAATTTACAGATGCTCAAAGTTAGATCTGATTTGGAGCAGGCCAGAGATGAATTACGGT
Organism: Melanocharis versteri; assembly: GCA_013397845.1. NCBI lineage: Eukaryota > Metazoa > Chordata > Aves > Passeriformes > Melanocharitidae > Melanocharis > Melanocharis versteri. Next base: position 1,390,761 of record VZTG01005665.1, on the reverse strand, counting down.
GACACTGCTTAAAACAGCCACTCAAGTTTTTTTTTCAGAAAGGCTCAGGGGAGCTTTAGATTTAAAGATACTGAGAAATACTGGCATGGGTGACCTTTTTGAGACCACTTCATCCCCAATTCTGTGCCATTGCTTGCCAGAAAGGTCTTTAGTTATGTGTTTTATGAAAAAAGCCATAACACAAATCACCAAATGTAAATCTGAAAATTAGAACAAATCTTAATTTTTTTTAAAGATTCCATTCTCTAGATCCTAGTTTAAGGTAGGAGAGGATTTTAAATTCACAAGAAATTTAAAAGGGTTCCCTGAATTTTTATTCAGATTGGTTTGTAAAGACGGTTAGCAGATGACTCTTAACATATAAACAGAAGAATATTTAAGCATGGTCATATTTTTACCTTCAAATCTTCCCCCTCTGATTTCAGCAGGTCTGCTTGTACACTGTAAGTTTTCCCAGTATTTTGCTGTATCAGTGCTTTGGCAGGATGTTTTCCTCCCCTAGTTCATTAATTCCATGTTGGAACTTTGTAACAGCATTTGTATCTTAATTTGAAGAGTATTTGATTTTCCTGTTTCAAGGGTTTCAGTGGCAGACGTTATACAACACATCTCTTTAAATACTGATGTCCTTCCACCCACTTTTCAGGCTTGGGCTTTTTTTTTTCTTTTGGTAATAAAAAATTCTTTCACAACGATCCAAACTACAATGGCCAGTGTACCCTAGTGATGCTATTACTGTGCCTACGTTATGTGCTGCAGTAACTTTTAACATTCGGAAATAAATGAATCCCAACAAAATGAATGGGATTCTTGCACTATTGCTCTCCACGGGATTCTGTGTGGAAACAGTAATTGGTACACATCCTTCATTGCTGGCCTCTCTCCCCCACCTCTCTGGGCTTAAACAAGTGCATTGCTCCAGCAAGCCGGTCTCTTCATCTTGTGGAGTGGTATCAAGCGTGCCGTGCTTCTGCTGTTCTTTTTTATGTTCCCCAAGTTACTGGCACGGAAAAGTTAAAAAAAGACAGGAGGAAAGAGCTAAAATGCTGAGGGTTTGGGGCTGGCCCTGTTAAACCAATTAGAAACTGCTTTCTCTCAGTTTGTCTCATCTGCTGTCGCTGTCATGCAAGGAGTCAAGTCTTTATTTTGAGAAATAAAGCCACCATGGGACTTTGGTGACTGTCCAAAATATTTGGGCTTTTCATTTGTGTTTTATTAGCTGATTCCATTAACGGAATAATGAGAGAGTAAATCATCAGACAGCTACATACAGCATATTAGTAGAAAAGCTAAGTAATCACTTAGATTATTTGTTCTGTTTGGGTGTTGAAAATTACTGCATTCCTTAAAGGTAACACAAGTGACTTGAAATGTTTTATCATTTGCCATTGACAGTACTGGACTGGCTGGCTTGAACTCTTCAAACAGCTATTTTTAATAAAATAAAAGCATGTCCAATTAAATTGCCATAATTGAGTAGCAAGTTCCAAAGAAAAGACCATGCTGTCTATATTTAGGATTCGTAGTTTATGTCAGAATGTAAAATTTCAATTAGAATATGTAAGTGCACAGGACTGGCAATTATTGAGCCATGTCCTTAATTTAAAAATACTGTGAATTCCATAATGCTGCTGTCAGTGTAAATACCCCTGATGTCATCAAGTTCTCTCTTTGAAGTCTCTCCAGATTCACATTTTCCTAGTTTCCATATAGACCTTTAGTTTGAAGTGAAATTCTGAAGGGGCAATAGCACATCTATTTAAACATTGGGCAAATAAAATCTTGTTCTAATCTTTGCTACTGATGTATCATCACCCTTATAATCTCTTTTCAACAATTGCTAGTTGATCCTTAAAATCACGCTGTCGTGTTTTACATCTTGAAGGAATATGTAGAATTTGGCAAGATAAAGCAGTGTAGTCTCTGTTCTAATTCAGTAATTAAAAATGCAGAATAACAAACTCCTTTTTTTGTGTGTGTACTCAGTCCAATACAACTTAAAAGAAGCCAGCAATATGATTCTGGACCAGGTCTGTGCTTAGAATTTAGGTTTAATTTTTACACAGACTCTTACATTTGGAGTATAGGACTGGACTAGGCTGATGTCTCTTTTGCTTCCCTGAATACACCATTACACTGGGCAGAAGTCCGAGCTCATGAGCCTTTCTCTCTCATCTATCCAAAATGGGATTTGAAAACACTGTTAGTTCAATCATCTCTCATTGTTTGTTTTGTTTTTTGTTTTCTTAAAAAAATATAAGGGTTGGTCTGGTAGTGTTTCTCTCCCCCATTTTTGCTCTTTTGTAGAGAGAAGACATTCCCATATTACAAGCTATTCTTTCTTATCAGCAACAAATTCCTGCTTGCTCCTTTCACTCCTCCCTCTCTTTTCTCCAGCTTCCTCACGATCTTACCTGTTCTACTGCTGTTTTGGTTTTCATCTGAAAAGGAGATGGTCTTGGCAGATGCTAAGCCTTGTTTAGCCTACGGGACTTTGGCTGCAGAAGAGACATCCTGAGGTATTGGGAGGATGTGTGGTTCTACACCTGCCTTAGAAATTTGCCTGATTCCTCCATTCCACTTGGACTAGAGCATGGTGAAGTTTTGAGGGCACAGTAGCAGGACTGGTCGTTCTCCTTTGCTGTGTCTCATTGTGCTTGACTCCAGCTCCCTAAACACAGAGCAGCTTTAAAGGTGATCAGGATAGTTAGCTTTTCCCTTTTCCCTCAGCCATGACTGGTCTCTAATCTCTGTAGCTATAGCCTTGCATCACTGATAAAATAATATGAAGGTGCAGTGATGTGCTGTGACATTTTCATCATGGTTCCCTCCAACCCAGACTCTATGGATGCTTTTTCTCATGGCCTTTTTTGGGGCAGGATTTTTGTTGCGGATTCTGTTTTCTTCTTCATGTTCTTCTCTCAGACAGATGGAGCAGTGACCAACTTCTTGCTGATTGTGACTTGTAACATTGAGCTTGGCTTGGAAGTAATCAGCCCATTTTTCCTCTTTTAGCTATACACGTTTTGAGCATTTAGAATCCTCTTAAGTGGACTGATGGAGTTAGCAGCTTCTACCAGAGTGTTTCAGATTAGTGGCAGATGCCCAAAGCTTTTCTTGTGGCATTTGGCAGTTTCAGGAAAGTGTTATAACTTTCATCATCTACTTTTGCCAAATGGCTCAAATGATTCCAGTCGCCAGGAAGATAAAAATCAGCAGTCTGGAATATTCTTTGATCTGTGTTTTTTCTGGATATGGAATGGAACAAATGGAGCATTATCCACTGTGCTTGAGAGATTCCTGCCTGTTGGTTTCGTTTGCTACGTGGGTTTGTTTTGTTTCCTCACTGTGTATTTCAAAATTAAATTGCTGGGTTTTTTTATTCAGTCTGCAGACAACACATCCTTCATTCTGTTCTCACTGCTGTTCAGAATGAATGTAAATTAAATACAAATTAGGATATGTGTGTGTATCTATTTTTGTATGCAGATAGAAGATACTCTTCCTTCTGGGGAGTAATAATTTTGTTGTTCAAATATACTTTAATAATCTTCAACATATTCTTTTTAAATCTTGTCTAGTTATAATTTTTTTAAGGATCACTCAGTCATGGGATTTTTTAAAAACTGCTCGTAGTAAACTTTTATTTCCCTTATTTGCAACAGTTCTTTCTTACATCTGTTTATTGTTTTCCCTAAAATGACTAGTGGATGCATCACACTTGCTATTCCCCATGTGTTAGCAATTTTGTCCATAATTGTGGATCCAAGATGGGACAGAGGCAAGGGTTGTGGGGACTTCTGTTGTTTAGGGGGTCTTTTTTATGTTGTGGGGTTTTTTCCCCCTCTAGCTTTAATGTATGGATCTGATAGATGAGACAACCTCCCCCTTTTTATTTGTCCTTCTATTTTAGCCTTCATTTACATTAGAATCTGCTTTAGTATATTTCAAGAAAGAGTAAAAATCCTATTAATTGTAGAAGTTGGCTTGGAACTGACCCAGTAGTTGTCTGATTTTGTTTTTATTTTCTGGGGGAAGAAAAATGAGGCAAATAACTCTTCTATTTTTGTGATTTATCTACAATTGAAATTTTCGATTTTTAGAAAACATCATCAGTTCAAGAAATGTGCTGCCAGTTAATTAAAGAAACAAGACTCCTTTCCTAATTTATTAATTCCCTCTTCTGTCCAGGACAAAGCAGCTAGAGTAGGCCGAATCAGTGACATAGGCAAGAACAATAGTCTGGGATTCTTTTCCTTCATGTAACACTGCCAAAGGCACACCTTCAGGGCTTCCTCTGGGCTGGGGGACCCTGACTATGTTTTATTTTTCTCATAGGTGAAGTATTGTAAACACACAGAATATACATATCTCATTAAGAGCTCATTTAGATTTTGTCTGATGCTGTGCTGGTTGACCTGCTATCAACATGGTTTTGTTTATCATTGTTATCCTGGATGATGGCTCAGAGGTGTGAGGAGGCAGTGGCTCCTAGCAGCAAGTGCTGTCACTGCAGGGGAGATCACGTGTGAGGTAGGGAGAGAAAGGGAAAGATGGACAGAGGAAAGGAGGGGAGCTTGATTCATTCTGGATCTGTCGCTTCATGGGATCAATCAGGTTGGAAAAGACCTCTGAGATCATGGAGTCCAATCCATGACCAAACACCCCCTTGTCAAGCAGACCACAGCACTGAGTGCCATGTCCAGTTTTTCCTTAAACACCTCCAGGGACAGTGACTCCACCACCTCCCTGGACAGCCCATTCCAATGTCTAATCACTCTTTCTGGAAGAAATTCTTCCTGATGTCCAACCTAAATCCTTCCTGATGTCCTGATGTCCAACCTAAATTTCCCTTGGCACGGCCTGGGACTATTTCCTCTTGTCCTGTCGCTGGCTGTCCGGGACAAGAGCCTGACCCCCACACAGCTACAGCTTCCTTTCAGGGAGTCATAGAGTGATAGTGACCCCTGAGCCTCCTTTTCTCCAGGCTAAACACCCCCAGCTCCCTCAGCCACTTCTCATAAAACCTCTACTCCAGACCCTTCACCAGCTCTGTTGCCCTTCTCTGGACTCACTCCAGCACCTCAATGTTCTTCCTGAACTGAGGGGCCAAGAACTAGACTATCATTAAACTATTTAGACTCTGATATGATCTACCTTGAATATTTTGGTCCTCTGAGCTATTAGAACTTGTCTTCATCTTGATAGGGTTTGAGGATACCCTGGGAAGAAGAGCATAGAGGCACCACCTTACATCTGCCCTTGGACTGGATCACACTAGCTGCTGACTTTTGCCTTGGTGATAAGAGGGTTTAAAAAAAATTGCTAATTTCTTCCAAAAGCACTCCTTTTGATCCTTTTTCTTGTGGTAGGATAATCCAATAAGTATCTGCCACTGCATACTATAGCACCTAACTGTCGAAATAAGTTCCTTGTTTAAGTCTGTGATATTATATGAATTCTTTTACAGAGATTCTGTTTGTTTATGGATGTTTTTGCCATGGTGCATGGTTGCAAACTGACACTGATCTATATGAGTTTAATATCACCTCTCTTTGAAATGGTGAAAGCATGTAGGCTCACCCAGCCTGTAGTGCTTCCTCTACCTGGCTCATTGTCTGCCCTGGTTCACGGCAGAGACAAGGCTGGGTCCACAGGTTAATGGTTGTTCTCAGTGGGTCATCTTTACCTCTTCACTCGGACTCATGCTTCCTTTATTTTCTGGGACAAATTTGAATTAATACCTTTTTGAAATGAATAAATTCAAAAGACCTTTTCTTTCCTCGATGTTCTCTGAAAGTTCAGGCAGACTACTCTCTCTCGGTTGCACTCAGGTCCTGGTGGAGGTATTTTTCATATCAGCATAGCAGCTGGAGTGGCATGTTTTAAAAGCAGAGGACAGCAGAAGGTAATTCAGCAGAGAAGGTTTGGGTCTTTTTTTTTTTCCCTTTTTTTTTTTTTTTTTTTTTTTTTTTTTTTTTTTTTTTCTTTTTTTTTTTTTTTTTTTTTTTTTTTTTTTTTTTTTTNTTTTTTTTTTTTTTTTTTTTTTTTTTTTTTTTTTTTTTTTTTTTTTTTTTTTTTTTTTTTTTTTTTTTTTTTCTTTTTTTTTTCTTTTTTTTTTCTTTTTTTTTTGTGACCATTCATCACCCCAGGTCAAACCCCAGAATAGACTGAGGCCATGATAAAGAAGATAGATGGAATTTTTTTGTTAGTACCTTAGTAAAGTTAAGATTGGCTTGGGAGCTCTAGCTTGTATTTTTATGGGTTAAAGCATGTTCTAATGTTGCATATTTCTGCTTTTATTCTTCTTTAAAAAATAAAACATGCAAAACCAATTCCTAATGCTGGTAGAAGTGCCTATAGGTCATGTTAAAAATTACAGATATAAAGTAATGTAATTTCTGAAGTCGTGAATAGAACTAACGTGTATGTGCACGTTGCTTATGTGTGCACTCTTTATGCCACTTGTCTTAATCCTGTTCTTTGGTAATGGCTTGCCGACCAGCAAGTAAGAAAATCAATTCTGAAATATAAACTAAAAAGATGTGTTGTGTTACAGGGTAATACAGTAGCTTTAAAAATCATTAGCAGCCCCAGTGACAAACACAAAAAAAATCGAACTGTGTGGAAATGAATAAAGGCTCAAAGTCACTAATGTAAGTGTCTAGTTCTGATAAAGATGGCAATTGTACCCCATATTTTAGAGTTCAGGTCTCTGGGAGGTGGTGAGTGCTTCACGGAGGGATGCAGGAATTCGGGTTCTCTTGGAGTTTGGGGGTAATTGCTGAGAAGGAGTCTGGGGAAATAAGCCAGAAAAGTGAGGAGACTTGAGAGTGGGTAAGAAGCTGTGAATTGGAGGAGAAAGCAGACCAAGAGTTTAAGCAGATAGATGTTGCTAGATTTTGTTGGGGACAATACTCTGTCTTTTGTGTTTGTGGAGACAGAAGTTTAGAGAGGTGGGAAAAATGTAAATTCACCAAAGTTAAAAGCATTCAACAAGTCATCTGCTGTGTGTTGCTGGGAATTTAAAGTGGTATTTTGGTCAAGGAAAGGCCACAAAGAGACAGGGAAAGAAGTATCTCTTCATGGTTAAACATAAAAATATAAAAATGTTTACTTGAAAAATAGTGCAACTTCTTTAGCCTTCTGCTTGTCATGCATCTGCCCATGAATTTATGTTGACTGGGCTTGGAAGTATTGTTTAAGAGCTGGTCTTGGTTTTATCCTTTTAACCAAGCACCGCGCAAAGAATCTGCCGCTGTCAAGGGGTATCGGAAAGACCCTTCAAGAGCGGCCTTGCTCAGTGTGTAGATTTTAAGCAGCCCCCAAAGTCTCCTTACCCTCCTCTGAGGCTGTATGGCTGCTTAGACACAGTATTTGAAAGGAGTATTTTGAACTTACTCTCTTTCTTTTAATGGATATAGAGCTTGGAACAGTGCAGAGCTGTCTTCTGAAAATCCCTCAGCTCTTTTTCTTAACATACCAACTTTCAGGACCTAAGAATTTGCTACCTTTTCCCTTTTACTCTCCTCTTAGGTTTTCTATCTTCCTACTCCTCATCTCTTGCCTCTCTGCAATGGTCCAAAAACTTCACATGACATACCCATGGGCTTTGCCAAATTTGCCTTTACGTGAAATGATGTTTTAAATTTCCACCAAGCCTACAGAAGACCTACAAACCAATGACCAGGGAAGTGCTTTTAGGAGGATTAGGGGGAAAAAAGTGAGAGGATGTTCTCCTGAGCTTTGGTACATGCAGTTGTTGGGTTTCAAAACTGTCCCTTTGTAGAACAGGCACAGAAGTTTGTTTGCCCCTTGAAGCATCTTTGAACACAGTTTGTGTCTGCTTCCAGTATCTGCTCCAGCATTTCTCAGATTATGGTTTCTTCCTGTTACTAGCTGCTCCAAGATTTTGTATTACACTAAGTCCTGCTTCTTTCCTTCTCTTGACAGCTGCAAATCAAAAAGAGCCCCTGACTCCTAATTTTAAAGTGAAAGAGGAGCCTAAGGATGAAGAAGCTGCAAGTTCAGCCGTGTCTCAGTCCAGCTATGTGTTCAGCCAAGAATCTGAAGCCTCAGCTCCAAACGTCCCGGAAGAGAAACTCAAGCCACAGGAAGCACAGGCAAATGTGATGAGGCAGGACATGTCAGTCAAGGCAGCATCTGAGCTCCTCATGAAGCTCTCAGGTAGATATTTCATTTAATAATATTGAATTTCTTAATTTTTGTGTGTGTGTGTGTGTATGCTAGCAGGGTTACCTTGAAGAAGGTAGGTTCAGCCTTAGTAGCAAGCCAAGGAACAACTGAAAAGGCCTATCTACACAGCGTCATGTACATGAAACATCTCAGTTCAGTCTGTAGCCACAGCATCTGATTATCTCTGCTCTTATTTTCAAATTAATGACTATGGAATAAGTCAAAAGAAATGATGCCTTAAAGCTTTTAGGTGCTGTAATTTTTAAAATGTACAAATCATGTAAATACCAATTTATTCACATGTCACTTAATTAACATCGTAAGAACATGTCTGTACTTTACTGTACCTGATTTAGCTTTATAAAATATGACTTTTAAAGCCAGTTCTTTTTTGAGTACAATATATTGTACTCACAAGATACACTGGTAAAAAAATTATCTAAACTGCGCCATCTTTCTGCATTTAGCAAGATCATTTGAACTTGCTTACATTGCCTTAGTGACAGATTCTTCTGTCAGACAAGTAGACAGTGTACACACACAGGTAGTGTTAAAGCTGGAGGGAGTCAAATAAAAATGTATCTTCTGCTAATTTTGATTTTTCTACCTGTCAGAATTGAGGTTTAAGAGAAAGTAAAAGGATCGAATTCTTCCCACTGAGACCAGGTTAAGTGGATGAAGAAAAGGCTTTGACCTTCTAACAGACCAGTTTTTAGGACCAAGATGTACAAGTCAGTCTGGCAGGCTGGGTTTTGTGTTTCTGCACCTGAAGTGGATCTGATGGATTTTAAGTCTTCTCCAAATCTGGACAAGACTTATTTTTTTTAAATTATGCCAAAGTCATGCAAGAAGTGCTGGTGGGAATGCTTACAAGTTTAGTGACTTCTGAGATCCCTGTCAAACCTACCTGAAATCAGTTGTCTTGACTGGGCACTGTCAACCTTGAATTTGAGCTCAAACTTATATCTGGAAGATTTGAGCTGACTAGGATCTCCCCCATAAAACATGTAATTAATTCACTCCTGTTCATGCCTCCACACTTTAATTTGCAGAAGAATTTGAATCATTGATTTGCAAGCCTTCCATGTTAATAGTGCAAAAAGTTCTTCCCAAGTACAAAAGCCGATCAGGATCAGAGCAGCAGTTTCCAGATTTTTCACTGACTCCCAAATACTGAACACTTGGTTATTGGTGTAATTCACTGTTGCTGCTGGTAGCTGGTTTGAGTGGGGTGTTTTGGTTACAAAACTTTTCAGCCTAATGAATGCTAAGCTGTGACTATTTTTCTTGGTGCATATAAATTTATGTAACTATTTTTATAAAGAAAGAGCTCCATAATTTAATGTTTTGTCGAGTACTTCAGAGACACAAGCGTTCTGGATTGTCAATCTGGAGTTCAGCACTTGCAGGCTGTTTTTAAATAGTTTTATTGCTGCCTATTATGTTCGAATATTTGTGCCTTAAATACCTGTTTATGTGAGAGAAATCCTGCGTGTATTAAATCTTGGTCAAGTCTTCAGCTTATGTTGGGACCACCCAGGTTTTAAAGGCTGTAGTAAGAAATACACCAGTGTAACATTTCTCTTCCAAGCTCTTAAGAACTGAGCAGTTTTTGCTGACAGTGGTCTTTTTGGCTAATCCGTAGATTAGGAGGTGAAGAGTGACTCGGATTTATGGAGTTGGTGTTCCTGCCGTTGGTATTCCCGCATCAGCCAGGGGGTAGGGTTACACCCCGTTTGTCACAGACAGTTTTCAACCTGCACTTCCCTGAATTACCATCTAAGGCAGAAACTAGAGAGGAAAACATTGAGATATGGTTTAATATAGGACAACTACAAGAGGAAAATCTAAGATGAATGAACCACTCTTTAGCGATTTATTTGGGGTTTTTTGAATCTTTGCTTTATCTGGTAGAATACTCCCAGGTCGCTGTTGACGTCACAACCTACCGTTAGCAATTCTGCAGCCTGGTTTTGGTGACTTAGAACTTTCTTAATTAAGCCACTTCTTCATAGAATCAGAGAAGGTTCCTTAAACATGACGGAATCATTTAGGCTGGAAAAGACCACCAAGACCATTGGCTCCATCCACTGACTGATCACCACCTTGTCCTGGGCCACAGCACTGAGTGCCACATCCAGTCATTTCTTGAACACCTCCAGGGATGGGGACTTCACCGCCTCCCTGGGCAGCCCATTCCAATGCTTGGCAACTCTTTCTGCGAAAAAATTCTTCCTGATGTCCAGGCTGAACTTCCCCTGGTGCAGCTTGAGGCCTTTTCCTCTTGTCCTGTTGCTGGTTGCTTGGGAGAAGAGACTTCCCCAACTACAACCTCCTTTCAGGGAGCTGTAGAGAGCAATCATCTGGTTCCAACCCCTCTGCCATGGGCAGGGACATCTTTCACTAGAACACATTGCTCTAAACCTCATCCAGTGGCCTTGAACAATTCTAGGGATGGGGCATGCACATTCCTTCCTGAGCCACCTCTTGAGATTAAAGGGAAAACAAGAACAAACTTCCTCCTTTTTCATGGTACTAGAAAGAAAAAAAAGTGGAATGAGTATATTTTATGTTCTACTCTCTGCGGGAAATTCTCAGTCAAGTACCCTTGTTAGATTTGATATATTTTATAATTGGGTTTAAGTCAAGTCCTTCTGGGCTCTCTATATTCTTGGTAAGGACTGAATGGATTGCATTCTTGCTTTGTTATTTTCACTTTCTTCTGCATAATACTAATCACCAAAACCTGCACCACATACAAATTCAGCAAGGGATTTCCAACGTAATAGTATTGTGCTTCCTGCATTCCTGATGTACATGCTGCTGTTGTCCTCTGAGCAAGAGTACTGCTGATTGTTTCAGCCTCGTGGGGGGAAACCCCTTGGGATTTGGGCATAGACCTTGCTATCTCTTTCCATGGGAGGGATAAACTGGTTTATATTTTTCACTGTGAAATCTCTTTTCCCAAACAGAGGTGCTCTTGCCAGCTCTTAGCTGTACAAGGTAGTGGAAGGCCTTCCCAGCTCTGGAGCCTGGTTTGGTCTGGTGCATACCGTAAGGTAGATTTACTCCAAATCGCCAGCTCTTTGTCAGCCTCCACTTGTCAGCCACTCAGAAATTACTCTGGAGCTAGGAAAAGTTAGAAGAATAAACATCTTTTCCTGTAGTAGAACATTAACAGAACATTTGTTAGCTGCCATTGTAGAAGCAGATGGGCAGAAACAAGAGAAAATCACACACAGCTATTTTAGTTCTCTTAGACGAAGCTCTCTCTTTCAAGCTGAAGGGCTCTTGGGACACTTGCTTCTAGCAACATGCCCAGAGTTTGAGATCAGGCTCTTGCACCACACATTACTCTGGTGGAATTGGTGGTTTTACACCAGTCCTTTCTCTCCCATGTTCCCCTGGGATTCAGGTCTTCTACCCCACAGCTCACAGACTTGATATCTACTCACACCTCTTCCAAAGGGTTATCCAAGCTCAGAGGGCTCATGTCTCTTGGGCATGTCTAGGCAGAACCCACTTCCACCCAAACAGCCAAGACAAAACTTCCTAACATTCAAGCTGCTATTTCAGAATAAATCAGATACCCATTTGAAAGAAACAGTGTTTGGGAGTCAACAGGCCAAGTTCAAGCAGACTCTCCATTTTACAGAAAAAAATAAAAATACCACCGTGATATGTATGAGTGTACAAAGATGAGCTGGGAATTCTGTCCATTGCTAAGTCTTGACTGAGACTAGATCCAGTGATGAGCAAACAGATTTGAGGAGATAGTGGAGTGGGGAAAATTTCTATCATCTCTATTTGGAAGGGTGCCATCCCTGCTAGATTTTAAATTCCCATTAAATATTTCATAAAATCAGTTAGAAGAAATGAGAGTAATGTATTTCAAATACACCTGTTTTTTACATTCTTACCAGTTCTCTTTCATGGAAAAGCTAATTTATTTCTCAAAATGTTTAATTAAGTGGTGCCCTCAATGATTCCTGGTCAGTTTTATACATCCAGTCTTGCAAATTGAAAGGTAGGTTTCAGAGGAGACTGAAATTGAAAATAAATATTTGCATTTACATGCCAACGTTAGAGCTGAAAAACTCATTTTCTGCTTAAATAGTCATGCTGCTGATATGTTTGGGGCATGTATTAGCTTTTGGAAGCATACAATGTTTTGGCTTCTTGTCCAAAAATGAGTGTATAGGTGGAGGAGTATAAAATCTCTCCCAGGTACTAGCATTTTTTAAATAATGGTTTTGCCAGGGACATTAGTATGTCCTTGTCTTTCCTAGAAATGTTGTCTGAATCCCATTTGCCTTTATTTCAGACATATCCTATTTTTGAAATGTGTTCATTTTGCATGTCAGCAGTAACTCAGGTTGTTCTCCTCCTCTCTTTTTTCCAGTAGGTCAGTTCCCCATGTGCTGCACATTTCCTTGTTAGCCCAAGCAAATGCAAGACATTTGTACTATTTGCTTCCTTTGGATTTTTAGTTCTTCAATCCTCAGGTCACACAGTGTTTTCTTGTAATGCACCAATACCAACGAAGTCTCTTAATTTTGGGTTATCAGCACATGCAATTAGTGCAGACTTGCTTCATGACCTCAACACACAAAGTGAGGTGTTGCCTACAACTAATTCCAAAAGCATTCCTGATCAACTCCATTTATTATCACCTAATTATGTGATAGTTCCTCTTTTGGAACAACTGGTTATTACAGGGGAGGGATGTGATTGGTTTTTTGGCATTTTTTGATTAAGCCTTTATCCACTTAAAAATGTTGATGGTAATTTTGTATTTCATGCCTTGTAGTTAATTTTTTTGACACTGTGTCATACATGTAATTGAAATCACATGTATTAGAACAACTATTTAAAAAGAGTAAAACAAGGAGAAAAGTATGATAATACAATTCTAGCAAAAGGTGAAGGACAGAGGTGAGCCCTCACCTTGCTGCATATTTCTTTTCCATAACCTTGTGGACTGCTCTGGGAAATGCCTGTGTGGAGTTAGGCTGCTGTCTTTGCAGATCCCTGTTGCCGGTGCCTCGTGAGAGTGCCAGCACCTGGACTGATTGCAGGAGAGCTGTCAAGGCTTTCATCTCTGCTTAGAAAGCCTTGATAACGGGCAGAGGAGGGAAAATACAGGAAAGTCTTTTGCTCCTTGGTGCTTCTGTAGGAGCCCAGAGCGTAACTGGAGAAGTGTATGATCCGAAATAAGACTTTCTCTTAGTGGGAACTAGAGAAATGGCAAACCATGGCAAGTCGCATTACCAGATGAAATCCTGCCACTAGCCAAGTGGGTTTTGTTGGGGCTTTTTCTGGGTTTGGGTTTTTATTTTAACCAGGTTCTTCAAGTAGGGTCTGGCAGGTAAGCACCACCATCCTACCATTTAAATGGAAGGAGCAGCAGGTGTCCATCACGACTCTAATTAGTCTATTGCTTTAATTTGCTCCATTTTTTTTCCTTGGCTCTCATTTCTGTGAAGCAGCTTGTAGTTGCAAAATTCTGTAACATGGGAGTTCAGAGGTTCCACTTTAACAAATATGGGCCATTTTGTGATTTTTTTTTTTTAATGCAGGATCCTGTTACATTGATTCATTGACATTGTCTTATATAAAACAGCAGTTTGAAAAAAATACTAGCAAAATAAAGCGTCAAGCACAGTGCCCTAGGGAACATCAGATGTTCCTTGTTGTGTCTCTGTAGCAGAACCTTCAGGGCTTGCCAACTGTTCCCTACCTCTGAGGTTTTATTTAAGCTGTTTTAGGGCATGTTTATTTCTAACAAATCAGAACAATTAGCATAACAAAACGCCTGATTCTCCGTGCTGAAAGCTTTTGAAGTTGGTACAAGTTGACCCACTAGTTACCCCTGTCTGCTTCATTGTGGTACATGAGTCCAATTTATGAGACATATGGGAAAGGCTTTCTTCTCTAAGTTGATTCATAAAGTTGATTTGTAAAGCTGATGGGCATTTCAGCAAATATGAGCAACTTCAAATTTTAGTCGCAGGGTGAAGTTTTAAATAAAATGGTGGGAAGAAACAGGAATGATTTAACAAATATTCATTTGATTTTGGCAATGCAAGGTTATTGGACAGCTGTTGTGTCAGCCAAAGCAATATTTACTGCATGACTTGTGCTTTTTATGAAATCTATCCCTTACCTTTGACTTCTATCTCAAATAACAGGAAAAGCAGAGTGTGCTGCATTAGGAAGGGCATGTTCCGTGTCCTCTCCAGAGCATGTGAGTGCTGCATGGAATCACAGAGTGGTCTGGGATGGAAGGCACCTTTAAAGGCAATCCAGTCCAACCCCTCAGCAATGAGCAGAGACATCTTCATCAAGATCAGGTTTCTCAGAGCCCTGTCCTATCTGACCTTGAACATTTCCAGGGATGGCCATTTACCACTTCTCTGGGCAACCTGTTTCCATGTTTCAACACTCATATTGTAAAAAATTCTTCCCTTATATGTAGTCTGAATCTACCCTCTTTTGGGTTAAAACCACTGCCTCTATCACAACAGGCTAAACAGTCTGTCCTCACCTCTCTTATGAGCCTGCTTTAAGTACTGGAAGGCTGCTCTAAGGTCTCCCAGAAGCCTTCTCTTCTCCAGGCTGAACAACCCCAGCTCTCTCAGCCTGTCTCCACAGGGAAAGTGTTCCAACCTTCTGATCAGGTCCATCAGGTCATGGCTTCCCTGTGCTGACAGGCATCGAGGGAACTGAGCCTGTTCAGTCTGGCACAGGGGAACTAAAGGCCAGTCTAATTGCAGCCTGCACCTGGTTGAAGGAAACTTGGAAAAGCAGTGGAGTTGAACTCTTCTCCCTGGTGGCAGATGGTAAAAGAAGGGGTAACAGCTGCCAGCTGCAGCTTGAGAAGTTCAGAGTGGACATCAAGAAAAATTTCTAGTATTGTATTAGGACAAGTGTTACCTTCCTTTTGAAAGTTCTGCAAGATGAACCTGCAACTGGCCTAGTGCTGGAGGTTCATGAAATAATTTTGTTTGGAGGGGACCTCCAGGGTCATCTATTCCAGACCTTTGCTCAGAGCACATCCAGCAAGGGCAGGCTGCCAAGGGTCTCACCAAGTTTTGAATGTGTTCAGGGATGGAGAACCCAATCTCTCTCAGCAACATGTGTCAGTATTTCCCATCCTGATGGGAATTCTTTTTCCTGTATATATAAACAGAATTCCCCACGTTCCAACTTGTCCATTGACTCATCAGTGTGAATTTCTGAGAGAAGTCTTGACTTTAGCTTCTCTACACCTTCCCTTTATTCCTTAGAGAGCTGATGACAGCAATGAAGTGTCCCCTTAGCGTTGTTTCCTTGAGGCTGAACAAACCCAGTTCTCACAGTTCTTCTTCTCTTCTGTCTTGCAGCAGCCCTCTGACAACCTTGGTTGCCTTCAACTGAACATGCTCTGGGGATGTCTGTCTGTCCTGTACTGGGGACCCCAGATAGGGCACAATACCCTAAATGCAGCCTCATAAGTGCAGAACAGAGGGCAACAATCTCCTCCCTCTGCCTGATGGCTGCAGATCTGATAATGTGGCCCGAAATAGGGCTGGCCTTGGATGCCACAAGGGCGCTTTGCTGACTCGTGTTTAGCTGGGGCTGGATTGTGATAGTCCCAACTTTGAGAAAAGTAGCTTGTATAAGCTCTTTCTAAGACTTGCCAGCCTCTGTCCTAGACTGGCTAGAAGTGTTGTCTGAGACTAAATTTCAGAAGCGCTCTTACTGCTACACCTTATTGAAGTGACACTGTCAGGTCTTCAGGGCTAAATGTTGTACCCTGAGCTTTTAGGTAGCACAAGAATTGTTCTACATTTCTGCTGTTCTAGGTTTGGAGGGGTTTTTTAGCAAGTATCACTACTTTGTGATTCCTTGCACTTGTGAATGCCAAAGAACTTGAAAACTGTGGAAGAAATTGCTTCCTCCTGTAACAAGCCTGTCCAGTACTCTATTTTTCATGTCTGATGTGGAAAATTCTCGCTCAGTGTGAATGGGATGATGTTCATTAAGGCTTTCATAGATCGGATGATTAAAAGTTACACTACTCTGTAAGGAAACAGGATCTCCGTGGCTTGATAAAGTACATCCATGTATAAAATAATTTTCTCTTACTTTGTTAAGGTGTTTCTGTATCACAAAGTTAATAGCAGAAAAAGACATATAGGGTGATTTAGTTCATCTTTTGCCCTATGAAGTGTCTCAACACTGCTGTGCTGTTATTCTGAGCCTCGCCCAAGTTAGTTTTGAATGAATAGCAGACTGTCTTTTGGAGATCATGGTCCGGATACTTCTGAGCTATTTGAGTCTTTTTAGCCCATGGATTTTTGCTGTACTATTATAAAAATCTGACCTGAAGAAAAAAACCTGACTCTCATATACTAACCTGATATTCTGATACATTGCAGATTATTTAACCAGCTCATCTAATAGGTCTTCTGTAAAAGTCAAAGATAAAATGATTTTCATTATTTGAAGCAGGAGACCTTTTTGTATACCTGAACTTGACGTGAAAAACTTTAGCTGCGCTATAACCATGTGAGGTACCTATGTAAAGAAATAAGGGGTATCACCTTACTCCACAATGAACAGTACAGAAGGGAAAATAATCCTCAAGAAGCTGGAGTTTGACTGCCTATATGGTGAGACAGGTATGGGCATAACCTTAATTACAGTATTTTGCCAGCACAAGATCTAGCACAGCAGGGTTTTATGCCTGTGATTGCTGCTCATGGGACAGACTGACTGTGTTTCCCTTTCATTAGCTCTTGTAAAATTATCAGAAACCCTCCTTCAGTCTTCTCTTTGTGTGTTTGCTTTGGGGATTTAGAGTATGACAGAATTCACATTTGGCAGGGACATTCTGTCAGATCAAAAGGGTGCAGCTGGGAAGATAAAGGTCAAAGGAAATGATCAAATATGTAGATTTAGTTAGGGCAATTGGAGTGCTCGCTGGTGGTGAGGGAGAGAAGGTCACTGGTATTGCTTGACTCTTGCCTTAGTTGGGGTCCTATCAGTTTGTCTGATACAAAAGCATTTGCAGGACAGGGAATTAAACTGTGTGGGGCAGGAACAGAAATAGAAAGAATATTTTAAAAGCAGAGAGAGCAGCAAAGGTCAGCTTGACTCGGCACCTAAATTTGGCAGCTGGGCGCAGAGCTCAGTCTGTCAGACATCTGAAGAACTCATTTGTTTGTGGAGTTACCTGAGCTTTTGATTGACAATGTTACCTGGTGCGTTCCTTTGCTGCTCTGTGTTCGTTTTCAATGCACAGCATGCTATTTTTACACTTTTAAACACAGATGCAAGGTTCTGTGGTTTTATAATAAGAGAGTAATGGACGCTTTAAACAAAAAAAAAAAAAAGAAGAAAAATCTTCTTAACAGGACAAAAAAAAGCAGTATGATATTTCTAACTGGTCTTCAGCTGAGAATTCACTATAAAAATTTCTGAAGTCTGAGATGTATCTGTGGATAGTAGATGGAAAAGATTTTTATCAATGTTTATATGTGTCTTTTAAAGGTCAAGAAATGGCATAAGAAAAGATTGAAAGCACTTCATGTAAATTGTTCCTGGAGCATATCCAAGTGACTTTTATCTCCTGGCTTCATTTTTTTTTTCTTTTTAAGAGCTGTAGGAAGTAAAGCCACTTTTTCTCTACTCCAGGAATGTGGGGAGAGGGAAAAACCAAGGTAATGAAAAAGGACTTGGTGATACATATCAGTTTAATTTTAATTATGCTTAGGCCTTCATGATAAAGGGATTCTGTCCATCTTTTGCTGGAGGTGACAACATGACACCAACCAGCTGAAGAGGTTGAAAAAGTTTTTGGGGATAACAAAACCATGTTTTGGTGCCTCTGAGATCCACTGTGATATTGGGTAATTGAAAGCAAAAGGCCTGAATTTTCACACTTGGAATAAAATCTGTGAAGCTGACACATTCATATGTGAGTTAGAGAGGATGGGAAAAACAGAGCAGCAACAAATCTTGTTGGAATGATTCCTTACCTGGGTGTCCCTTCTGGTGTTTAACTCTGTTCATGCATTTATTTATGTTCTTGGTTCTCCAGGCATATTGCCTTTTTTAGGCTGCCTGCTTCTGGGGTTTCTGGTCAGCATCCAGCCAGCAGAGGCAACACCTCATTGGATGGTTCTGCCATGATACCAGAGCCCTTTCAGGAGTGCTGTGAATGAAAATCATTAGGAAAAAAAAATATCCTCTTTCTCTGGAACTAAATTGAGAGTAAATTCTACAGGTCTTCAGCTTCTCTTTTCACAGCAGAAAGTCTGAATCAAAAGGGCTGTATAGGTATTTGGGGTGTGGTAGACAAATTACCTTGGAGCCTTAATTTTGAGATTTCAGGGCTTTTATTCTGAAAATGATCACTTACCTTGCAGGCAAACCAAAGCATTCAGCAACACCCAAGGAATCCCAAGTGTAGAAAGTGAAGTAGAAATTGGCTTGGGAAATAGGCTATGGTTTTGTTTGCTAGACCTGGGACACTGGAGAGGAAGGCAATTAGGGGAGGATATGGACTTAATTAAGAAAACTGTTCATTAAAGGTTAATGGACCTTGTAATGTATGGGGGAATATCTGTCAGCCTTGAGAAAAGCATGAGCCCCAGAATACTCCTCTCCTCTTGAAAGCTTGTGCAGGTGTAACAAACAGGTTCTTCACATGGTTGTCTGGAATTTTCCATAAAAGAGAAAGAGAGTGGAAGAGGAGAAGATGAGTTTCCTCCTCTATTCCTATCCTCATACTGATACTTCTGACTGCCTGTCAGTGCTGGTACTCCTGCTGATACAGAGTAATTTGGAGTTTGTAAGAGGCCTTCAGTGCCCACCTGAGGAGAGCTGGTGTGAAGCTGCAACTTCATTTAATAAATAGAAACAAAGCTCTGCTAACTGGTGTGTCATCACACCCGCAGTATTGACAGAAAGTGATGTAGCTCTCATATTTGCAAATATGCAACTGTTTTCTGCTCTCTAGTTTGAAAAACTGTTTTCAAGAGATTGCTTCTATTTATTACAGCCAGAAGAATACTGAGGCTGTCAGCTGCTTGCTTCCCTTCCCATTTGCAGGGATGCGGTACACAAATTATAACTTGGTAATTGTGATTTCTGCTTTGAGCACTCTGAAAAATTGCAGCCTAATTAAATAATTATGGCACTTGTTTATCCCTTTTTTTTTAAATACATATTTGCAGCCGAGAGTTTCAAGGAAACCCAGACGGTAAAGATAAAGGAAGAACCGATGGAAGTTGACATCCACGACTCGCAGGCTTCGGTGTCACCCAGCCAACCCAGCCAGAACGTTGGCTACAGCACTTTACTGGGGCGAGACATCGGCGAGCGCATCCAGAAGGCCCCCGAAGGCCGTGTGCTCCCAGAGAGAAATCTGTTCAGCCAGGACATATCAGTGAAGATGGCATCTGAGCTGCTCTTCCAGCTATCAGGTAAATCCAGTGCAACTGCTCAATAGCTGAAGTTAAAGAATGAAATGAGATTTTTTTTTTGTGTAACCCCAAAGTTCTATGAAACTGTGAGATCACCAGGGCTGACAACTAACAGGAGTTAGAACTTTCCTACCCTCACACTTGAAACACAGAGGCCTTGCCTAATGTCCCCCATAGTTTGCATATGCTTTAAAGTACTGTGGCAGCCAGGTCAGGTTCACAGTATTTCAACTGAGGTGGAAAAGCCAGAGTTCAACTCCTGTATTTTTGAAAGCTAATTAAATAATTTGTGACGACTGGTTTGATCCCTGTAGAGGGGAATCTGCAGATGGCAGTTCCTGGCCTAAGTGGCCACTGGCTGCCGGATGCAGCACTCCTGGGGCTGCACTGCCCGCTTCCCTTGGCAAAGAAGGTGAACCTCAGCTGTCACACAAAGGCAGTGGGACCAGCACTGTGTTCAGTGAACACTCGCGTTGCACACCCTGCATGGAGCACTAGCGCTGACATGTGGAGCTAAAAAAACTTGTTGGGTTTTAATTTAAATAAAGTCATGCCCGTTCTCTAATCACGCTGGCACCATTTACCCTAAATTACCCTGGCTTATGCTGTTACCTGAAAGAATTAAAGTAGTTCTGCTGAATAAAATCTGATAGAGGACATCTGACATACGCTAATCACAAACCCCATGTGTGTTCCTCTGCAGAAAAGGTGAGCAAAGAGCACAACCACAATAAAGATAACACCATCAGAACTACAGCCAGGTAAGTACAGCCCATGGTTACCTGCAAAGCTGCGCTGTAAATAGCAGTGCTTCCTTTTGCCTTGTGAACTCAAACCTGTCTGTCTCTGGCAAGCGTGACCTGATAGTACAAACGTAAGAGATTTCCATGAGTAACGTAACCCCTATCTGAAAAGCTACAACTGTAGATCTGGTTGCTTAGGGTTCGTAAGACAAAAGCCCTTTGGGCCAGATGACTGTTCTCCTCTGATCAAGTATTCACGCATCATTTTAAGAATTATTTGTTCTATATTTTTTTCAACAAAATCTGAAACTTAAAAGAAACTGCATGGTACATGCAGTGCTTGAGGGAAGACCAGGCTGACAACTGGATTTTAAGACATGGACCAATGTAAGAAGAGGTGATTTTGATTGTCTTCTGTCAAACTAGATTTCTTTAGAAAAATTTCAGTCTAGTATTTCTGTCATCTCAATACATCCTAGAGATAAATTTTTAAAGTCAGACTGTAAGACAGTGCTAACAAAACATTTGTTAAAGATTACAGTTACATTATTACAATGATTTAAATTAAGCAGGAATTAAAAACATGATCCTATTGTAGCCTTTGCTGTTAAAGAAATGTGCACTTTACAGTACTGGAGCTGGGAACAAGCTAACGAGGTGTTTACATATCCATGAGCAGCAAGGTGAGGTGTCCCTATGGGAAAATTTAAAGCTCTTATGGAGTAAGTGGTAGCTGGAATTGGTAAAGACTCAGGAGCCCTTGGTAGGGTAGGAGGAGTAGGCAGGAATTGGCAAGGATACATTTATTTCCTACCTGAAAGTTCCCTAATTGTTGTGGATGGGTTGGAGACTGAGCACACTGAAGTGAAGAGTTCATTCAAAGATAGAATAAGAGCTTCTTGCCTCTGCAGCCCCTTTACAGAAGTTCTCAGTGCTAACTTATAAGATCTTTGCCCAGACAGAATGGAAAAGCATTTCAGTTGCAAAGAAAAGATCTCTGAAATATATTGTATTTAAATTTCTAGGCCTATCCAATTCATTCATGGTAGCTGCAATAAATAACTTGTTTTTAACAAACTGACCAGCTCAGTAAATGTACATTAGGGACTTTTTGATGTTACAAGTTGAAAGATAATTCAATTGAGATTTTGGCTTTTGGTTACAGTAGATGCTTCCCATATTTGCTAGTGTGGGAATTTGTTGGATGTGCAGCCTGCAGAGCCTTTCTGTGCTACTTAAAAAGCGTAAGCCTGAGATACAAACAGAGAGAAATGTGCATATTGTCCAACTACTCATTAACCATCTGGGGTGTGCTGCAGGGAGGGGCTGAGAAATAGCTGAAAATAGATTTCAGTGTCTCATGATGTTACCAGCAGGACTGGTGTGAGAATCCAGAGCTACTTTTGGATCCATCAACGACAATTCCAATTGGAAAGGTTGAGGACAGTTCAAAGATAGCTTGCCCTTCTTCTGGCTGCCAACTTATAAGAGGGTAGCACAGTTGGCTGTTGTCAAACTTGTGTTGGGCTTTACTGAGATGTCCTTAGAGGGGCTGCTACCCATCAGGGCCTGAAATGCTGAGTGCCTGGTTCAGTTTCTCTGGATGCTTTTCTTATCTTGCCTATTTATCAACAGAAGAAGACATGAATGAGGAGAGCTTCTTAAGAGGGGAAGTGAGTCAGTCTACTAAATCCTGTGAGTTCAAACAGATTGACTTGAAGGACCTTGCCAGAAAAAAAAAAAAGAAAAAAACCAACAACCCACCCCAAACCAAATAAACAGCTGGAAGTCTTTACTGGTAAGGGTATGACGCCTTCGCAAAAATAGAATATGATGGAGCAGCCAGTGGAGGATAGAGGCACTTGGACTGCATTAAGAAAACATGTGGTGTTGCAGTTTGGCTCACCAACCCACATCTGGAGTAATGACAGAAAAGCATCTGAATCACAATTGCTGTGTGAAATGTGCTGACAGCTGCAGAGAGCCAAGGTGAGGTCAGTGTTGTCCACCTGTGAGTAGCTGGGGAGCACAAAGATTTAGCTGTGTCACTGCTGAGGCTGAAATCAGCAAACCCCAGCAAGATGGGGTACGCGAGCACTTTTTGCTGTCTTATTCCTTATTAACATTTCTAACTGTCACCTCTATGTTGCTGTTCCTCCTGTGAGTATTCCTGGACTTTGTCAGCATATACTTCCATATGACTTTGCTTAAGCAGCCGGAACTGGCAAGGATTCCTCCCAGCTCAATGGCTGAGTGAGGTGGTAGAGCCTGCCATCTGGGATAAGAAGACAGAAAGCGGAGAAGCGAGTGATCTGGAAGTGAGTATGCCGGCGTAAGATGCCAAGATAAGTTTGTTTCATCTAGAGGACTGTGTAGCCATGAAACTGGAAAAGTGCAGCCAGAGGAAAAATAAAAAATGTCCTAAAGCTTAACCTCCATCACAAAGGACTTTGCACAGCGATTGAGGACAATGTGTGTAATTTCTTGCTATGAAGCCGGAGCTCCTCCCTCCACACTTCGCACCGGGAATCAGAGGACATATCAAGAAAAAAACAAATAATAATAGGGCCACCTCTGAAGAGACTCAGCTGCCATTCTAGAGGAAGGCAGGAAGGAGGTATCCAAGGATGGTTCTATAATTCACCAAAGGCCAACGGAGGAGAGGGAAATCCTTGGGATATGACACCTTTGACAGCACCCTGCTCGTGATCTATGGCCTAACTTGAAATAGATAAGCGCTGCACCACCCGTTTTGCTTAGAACCAGCAGTGAGCAGTGTCCCAGTGACTGAATCTAAGGCACAAGCAGGAAGGCCAACATGGAAACCCGAGCGGATTACAAGATTTTGGAGAGTTACAATAGTAATAGAACATTTTTTACTGATGTTTTTCTTTCAAATCATTCTTAAACCAGTGAGAGGAATGTTGCAATAAATCATGGCGTATTTTTATACAGTGTCAGTCTGTTTCATATTATGTCACCCCCGAGTGGGAGTGTGAGTCTTGGAAGAAATTACGTTTCATACATGTGGGTTGAAGCTGTTTTGGTTTATCCTGGTCATTTGTTTTCTGGAGTATCCTGCATTGTTCAGCTATTGGCATTCACCAAACTGTTCAGGTTTGGGGCAACTTCATGTCTTCCCCTTCAGCACAGCCTAATGTTGACTGCTTATGGATGTGTTCAGACTTTTGTAGGAATACCAAAATATCCCATTAACTGTCATATATAGAACAGCAGAAAATGAATAATGTCCAAAAAACTTAATAGGAAAGTAAAACAACGTGGTTGCCAGAAGTGTTTCACAATCAAGTTAACTAATTATCAACAAGTTTCCCTGAGGCAGAAGAGATCTGACTAAGAATACAAGTGACTTGGTGGAGAGACCTTGTTCACTCTCTGCAGAAAAGCTGCATGAGGGAAAACACAGGCCAGTGATGTCTTTTGGACAGAAACTTTGGGTGTCTGGACTGGTGAGGTCAGCTTGGTGCAGCTGGCACGTACTTTGAGTCTGAACTACCTGCTGTGCAACCTTGTAAGACTCATAGTAGGTCCTTTATCCTGAAAAGATTTTTGGATTTTATTACTGGGTGAGAACAGGCTGCAGAAATGGTCTGGCCTCCTGTCCTACACCTTTAAAACATCCATTATACACCAGCCTGTTAAGGATTCTCAGTCTGGGAGAGATCAGATTTAAAGTAATTCTCACTTTGCTTAGAAGAAATTGATAGTTTGCATGCAGGTGAAATACATTCCCTTAGAAAAGTTTTCCATTTTCAGTTTTCTTATGTACCTCTTGCTGATGTCTGTCAGTACTGTGGACAAGGAATTCTTGTTTCTGTTATGATCTTTAATTGAGCAGAAAACAACTACTTTGACAGAGATGCCATTTCACGACTGAAATTAACTTTTTTCTGCCTGTTAATTAAAACTAAAGCAAAATGTTCTTTTTGGAGTCACGTAGCTGATAATTTTTGTGCTTAATACTCTTCAGGATGCACATGTTCAATTTATGAATTGTTTCCTGCTTTAAAAATCAAATTCATGGAGGTAGTTTCATTCATGGAAGGCCATGTCAGAATAGAACTATTCAGCATCTTAACTAATGTTTGAAAAGTTCTGTTTTAAATATAACTACTGTATGCTTCAGATGATTAAATAATATTACTTTTTACCTTTCCTGATTGCTCTCTCCAGATATGACAATAGAATACAAATTTTTGAAGTGTTAATTTTAATGATCCGTATTGTATTGTGCTATAGCAAACGTAAGATGTTGAACTGTAGTTAAAGGCCTTTTGTGAGGTCTTCAGTTTTCACTCTGAGATGCAATTTTACCAAAGCATGCTGCCTCATGGTTTGCTGATTTTTCAGCATGAATTCTGAAAGTAAAACAGGTTTTTTAACAAGATGGTATTTCTTACAATATGAAGATGTTGGGATCAAAATTCATATTTACTACTTCTTCTGTTAACTGCTGTTTTCTTTAAAAAAAGGCGTCTTGTTTTTTCCTATAGCCCTTTCTTTTCTGAAGACACATTTAGACAATCACCATTCACTTCCAACTCAAAAGATCTCCTGCCCAATGAAACTACTCTTCATGGAAGGACGTCTGCACCAGGTCAGAAACCTTTTTCTTTCATTACTTCCAGTTAATAGATATTTTTAAATTTTTTGTACTTTAAACTGCACCACCTGAGCAATGCTCTTAAAATATGGTTTGCTTTGTCAAAAGGCAGCTATTTCTCCATTATAATAAGTGCTTATTATTTAGAAGAAAAAGAGAAAAGTTAAATACTGCTGAAGCATTTGTGTTGATAGTCTTTGTGCTGCTCTTTCTATGGATTGTGCAATAGTCTACAGCAAATTAAATTTCACAATATCGAGAGGTGAGGGGGGTTTTTTGTGTATATGTGTGTGTGTGTCTGCCACTATGCTGATGCTGAATTACTGTCTGATATTCTCCTATTCCTGGCCATTTCCATCTCCTGAAGTACAGATGAAATGTTTGCAGGACGTGTACCGGGGTGGCCAAGCTTGGCAATACAATTTTCCTGCCTTTAACCGTAATTTAGAACCTTTCTGGAAGGATGTGGAGTTCTTCAAATGTACTGAAAGGCCTCAGTGTCTGTGGGTGCCTTTCCACTGATTTTCTGAACCAGTTGACAGGCATTTTATGTCCAGATATAGCTTGGGTTATATTCTGCATTAAAATGGAAAATACAGGCATGTAATAATACTATTCAAGGTCGCACTGAACGCGTGCAAAAACTTGGTATGTGCCTTCACTGTCCTGCTGCAAAATAACTCGTTTGCTAGTTCACTGCTATCTGTTCTTAAATTAATAGCTCTGGGGTTCTAAAGGTCAGTAATTACACAGTCAGCTGTAGGGGGGGTTATTCACCTTTTCTTAGCAATCAATAAAGTTTTGGGCACGTTACTGCTAATTTTCAGCTATAGACTGTCATTTAATTTACAACTTAACAGACCCTTCATTTTTTTTAATGCTTGAATAGTTATTTGACAGCTTGTGAAGTGGCAGATGAGGGTACGAGCTAGATGCTGTCTAGGGGTAAATATGCATAGCAAGAAAAAAAAAATGTAGGATAATGACAAGGGTCCCCAGGCTGCGCACAGACACACTTCTGCAAGGAAGCAGGGGATTCTATAGCTCTGGGTGAGGAGAACCAGATCAGGTGTGGTGCTTTTAAGCATTAAAATGTAAACCAGGTTAGCACTTTCAATCCTGGCTTTTGACCTTGGCATAACATGGAATATTCATATGCCCAGATGAAAGATGAGAATTCACAGACTCCTCAGGCAGGGCTGGATACCTCAGAGGACACGGCCTCTAGCAGCAAGACTCTTACATCATACCAAGATAAATGCATAAGAACTTTAATTCTCTCTAAGACTTCACTTTAAGTGAGGCCACTAGAAGTGTGGGTGGGTTTTGGTGACATGTTTGATCTTCTGCTTAAAAGATGTAAAGTATCTGGTGGGTTAGATCATCCTGGAGTGTTAGAAGGGCTTCTGAGGAACTGGGTTTTTATGTGTTTGTGCTGTTCCATAATCTGTTTTGTGGAACCTTGATAGGTCTGTGTATTATAATACATATTACTCTGTGGTTATAGGACTCTGATATATATATATATATATATATATATATATAATAGTAGCAAGTATACTGAAAATTTTAAAATGCCACTTTCTGCTACGTTTTTATTTTTGGAACAACTCTTATCATTCCAAATAGGTTGTTTTTTCTCAGCTTCACAACAAATTCTTGGGTCTGAAGTGCAACTTCACAGTAGCACTAAGAATGTGATTTAAATTTGTAATCAATTACAAATATTATATTCATGTAAAAGAACAGCAGAATACCCACAGGTAAATTTCCTATTAGTTTCAGCCTTGTCTATGAAGAAATAGCCTATGTAGTGCTATGGATAGCTCTGAAAACGTTTTATCCCTTCAAAGAGCATTAAGGAACAGAAACAAACCATTGTGAGAGGCCTACAGAAAGTTACGGAAAATGCTGTGGAAGTGCGTATGTGGTCTCCCACATAAAAATGCTTTCGCTTGAGATTTGGTTGGGGTTAGTCCATCCCTGAAATGGGACAGTAAGAAGTAGAAAAGAGCACATGAGAAAATGATTGGGAATTCCCAGTCCGGTGGCCCTGGTGGAACCCCACGTATGCGGTTGCCTCTTCTCGAGTGAGCACCAAAACGGGCGGCTGCATCCCCAGACTCCTGCCAACTTTCTGTCTGCAGACTTTTTGACACCCGAGCTGCAGAGGAATTGGGAAAAGTGACAGGAACATAGGACAGTAAGATATATAATGTGTCAAATTCAATTCTTTTCTATACTAGGTGACGTTATGCAACCTTATTCATTATCAAGCTCCATCTTAAACCCCATCATCCTTATTATTTGTGTGAGGATGCTGTTTCAGAAGCTCACCCCTTTGAAGAATTGGGACCACTCTCTTTCCAGCCAGAATTTATTCACAGCAAGTTCTACTTTTGTTACTTCACCAGTGCTGCCCCCCAACTTTGATAATTCTTCTCCATTGCGATGTTCACCATCTGATGTGCCATCTTACATTCCTCTAATCCTGCCTTCATTTTGGAAAAGTGAGCCAGCCAGAGTCTTAGTCTCTTTTAGTACAATAGGGTTTCCATTTCCTAGCGTTTTTCTGCCTCTGTTTAGGGGCGTTAATTTCTGCAAATATGAGTAGTCAGAGCTATATGTGCTCTTTTGTAGGAGGTTTTACCCCTGACTTTTTCAGCAGCCTGCAATCTTCTGAGTGCATATTGGAAATGCCTCTTTTGATTAATCACAGCCTTTGTAACTAGGATATGCTGGTGTCTCTCTTGCTAGTCAAATAGTAACTTCTTTTTCTTTTCCTTTATAATTTCAGCATGCAACAGAAATCCTTGTTCCTACACTCTTATGCATATGACCTTGTAATTTGAATTGTTTCACTTGTTATTCTAGCTCTTGAGATTATTTCCTTAGTACTCTGAAATTTCTGCATATTGATATTGCTTTCATTATGCAGTTCTGGTTTGTTTGGGGTTTTTTTGTATGTGTGTGTGTTGAAGCTATTAAAGAGGATTTTTAAGTACAATGGGTCCAAAGTTCAGTCCTTGAGACTTAAGCTTAGTGGCCCCCTCAGCGCAAACCACTTCACTTCATAGCCAGTTTATAAGAAAATTGCAAAATCGGGTATTTAAGTGGAAGAGCACTCTTTGTAGGGCATTGAGTAGATAAGATCCCCAAGGAGTATGAAATAATTAGGAAAGAATATTAAAAGATGTGTGAAAGCAATGCACTGATCAGGGCATTTGGTGGAGAGGAAAAAAAAGCCCTAAATAAATAATGGTATTGTGATGGATTTGGCCTGAAAAAAGGGTGGAGTATTCCTGATCAGCAGCAATATCACAGGCAGGAGAAATGATTCTCATGTGGAAGCTTTTAATTCAGGTATCCAAGGAAATAACAATGAAATCTCCAACAGCAGTCAGAAAGAGACTCATCAGACCCACAGAAGTCATGGTATCTCCATGATAATCTGTGGTGAATTCCTAATACTCTGAGAGGGGAAGACAGGAGTTTCCTAGGGTGTATAGTTCAAATTTACTGGTTAGATTTGGGGAATTGCTTCTCTTACTTTTTAAGGTATTTTCTATGGTAATAAACATTTTATTATGTTGCACTTTTCTGTATTAGTCTTACTGTCCAAATAAGTTCATTTTTACTCAAAAATGGAAATAAAATAGTTTTGATATCTACATCAACCAAACACACTTTGCTCAAAAATTACCAGAGTATCAAAGTAATATCTAATACAAAGCCATATCCAAAACAATTCAATAATTTCAGCTGCCCCCTATAAGAATGTGGCCTCTTTTAATCTAGCAAAAGGTAGGGAGAAGAAATTAAAATTTTTATTTCAAGCAGTCACTTTAAAAAAGGACATTTTCATCTTCTGTTTTATAAGATTCTTCTTTTGACAGAATAGTTTAGTTTTATGTCAGAATATATAGTTCAGTTCAGATCACTGGATAAATTAAAAACTTGATCTTATGCTGCTGTTCCTGACCCTTAGTCAGTCTTTAATGTGCTTTAATAGTTTTCTACCATCTCATTGACTCATTCTGTAAATCAAACCTGCCTTCATGGAAGCCAGATGAGTGATATTCACTATTTCTTTTCTGGATGGTTCATTAATATTGGTGGAAACCCCAGCCACGGCTATTTGGGGGTATATCTGTGTGTAGTATAATAATATTTCATTATTTTCTCTCCTGTTCACCAAGGGCCTGGTATTCTCCTTCATTTGCACTGACAGTGCCAAATATTGAAACAATCCCATCTGTAGTGGATTTTTTTAAATCCATTTTTTGTGAGAATTTAGTACTATTTGCAATACTGTAATTTTGATGGTGGTAAATGAATTTCACACGGCTAAAATAAACTTTTGGAACTGGAGGATGTAGGTCTTAGGGAGTTATAGTCCAGGAATAGCCCTGTCTTTTTAAGATTTGCTACAGCTTAATTTACTGATTGTTGGTTGGAGTGAGATAAAGTCAGTAAAGCCTCTGTGCTCCAGTACCTTTTTGAAATGCATCAGAACCTCCTCTGCCATGTGTGTCCACACTCTGCACTGGCCTGTAAGGTGACAGACAGCCCGTGCTTCCTCTTGTCCAGAATCAGTAGCATGGTGCTTAGTGCAGTAGAAATTTGGAAACATAGTACAAAAATTTTGCATTTTGGCAGTGTCAGTTGCTCTTTTATCGGTGATGTAGTTAGTGGTATCAGCCCATTTTTCTGTTTATTGATCTAAGGTAATAGGTATAACAAAGATTCCAGTATGTTTGGAACTCCAGAAATATACTGCACATGAACAGGTTTCTCCTGTCCATACTCACATTGTCCTTCTCTGTAGAGCAGTAATTCCACTGTAACTTCAATAATACTGAAAGGTGAAAACCTGCCTGCTCCCAGGGCCTCATCTTTGCACATTCTGCTCACAGCAGTACCAACTCCTGTGTGGCCACATCAGGGGAAGTAGTGATCTGATCTCCTTTTTTTCACTAATAGTTTGTGGGAATGTTGGGATGTGAGCAGGGTGAAGGGAGGCTGTAACCTTCGACCATGGGAAATTTCAGCATTTGTGTGAGACTGGCGTGCCCATGAGCACACTTAGTCTTGTTTACTTTCTTCTGTTACTGTAGCTGGAAAATACCTCCTGAGGGTTTAGAATTTTAGCTTGAATGTGATAAATAATCAAGCTGGTGGTGTTGTGCAGATACCATATTCTCTAGTAGGAGTTTGCATGTGTTTTCCTGCCTAATTCCTTTTTAAATATGCTTTAAGGTTAATGTAGCTCTTGATGTTGTAATTTTCTGTGACTCAAAGCATCTAGAAAGTAGATAGCAAGAGCTCTTTTGGTC
This sequence comes from Melanocharis versteri, assembly GCA_013397845.1. Taxonomy (NCBI): domain Eukaryota; kingdom Metazoa; phylum Chordata; class Aves; order Passeriformes; family Melanocharitidae; genus Melanocharis; species Melanocharis versteri. Next base: position 1,360,388 of record VZTG01005665.1, on the reverse strand, counting down.
CCTCCTGCAGACTGCTAATTCACATCCACTATTTTCTGGCAGTATTTCTTCTCTGTTCTGGTTTCCTGTGCTCTGCAGCAAACTAAACTTCTGCAACCTTCTACAGGAACCAGCTCTCTATTTCGGGTCATCACTAGGTTAGTTAAGAAAGTTATGACTTTATTAGGTTGAATATGAGATTAGAGTGAATCTGGCTATGGTTTTTGTTTCTTCAAGAGCTGCTGGTGGCAGTTTCCCTTTTTGGTATCTTTAATGCTGCCAGACTTTCTCCTTTTAACTTATCCTGCATTGTCCCTGAGACCACTGTAAGCACACTGCAGAAACGAAGGGACACCTTGAGGGTTTGATTTCTGTGTGTGGGAGCACTGCCACTTCTGTCACCCTGGAAAATGCCCTTAGGCCTCAAGGGACTGTGAAACACACAAACCCTGTGAATTTCCACTGAAGTGGCCAGCAGTGAAATGTTGGCATTTAAATTGCCCTTGTGCAGCTTCCCAGCCATGTACCCACGGAGTTAATTAGAATGATTCACACCTTCTTACAGTTGTTTGCTTACATCTGCCAAAAAGCCTCTAACTCTACATTGGGGGTAGTCCTATTCACTGTAGGAAGGCTTTCTTCAAATGTTCAAATGCTAGAATTTGTAAATGAAAGCCAGGGCTTAAGAGCATGATTACAAGCAATCGATTTTGAATTCATTCAGGACAGCAGAACCTGTGGGTTATTATTTTTGAGAGAATCACAGAATGCCTGAGGTATGAAGTCTAGTTCCAGTCCCTTCCTCAGAGCAGAGTCATCTTGTTGCTCAAGGCTATGTCCAATCAGGTTCTGAATATCTCCAGGAATGGAGACTCTGGGCAATCTCTGAGCAACCTGTGCTGGTGTTTGACTTTGCTCACCATAAGAAAAATTGTTTTCTTATGTTTAAATGGATTTTCCTGTATTTTAACTTGTGCCCTTGCCTCCTCTCCACTGGCATCATTAAGAAGAGCCTGACTTCATCTTATTTCCCCCTATCAGGTATTTATCCGGGTTGGAAAGATCCCACCAAGTCACCTTTTTCCCAGGCTGAGCAGTCCTAGCTCTCTCAGGCTCTCCTTGTATGACAGCTGCTCCATTCCCTTAATCACGTTTGCTGGACTTCAGACTTTTTTGAAAGTCTAAAAGAATATTTCAAAATCCTGGCAGCTGTTTCTGTCCCTGTGATGGAACAGCAATTTTTATTGCCAATGTAATTGCAGAGAGGGAGTGCACGTGCATGTGAATTGACTTAGGTACTGCTTCCCCCCCCACCTTGCTCTATCCCATTATTAGTGCTTATCATCATTTTATCTGCTTTCAGTTTTGGTCTGAGTTATGAGCTCTGCCCATCCAAGACACTGGATACCCCCTTCAGTTTCCTGATGATGAGAGTCCCTGACCCCTGTTGGCTTCCTGTCAGGGTAGAAAAGTGAGAGTGGCACTTAATTCACTACCAAGGCATGTTCCATCAGGCACTTGGTCCTGCTGTTCATTTCTGTCTTAGTATTCCTGTGAAATGTGCTTGGGGAAAGTGGTGCTGGAAGCAGATGCCACACAGTCATTGCCGCCTGCAGGGCACAATTGTAGGTACTCCCTAAGCCGTGCAAAGTCTGCTTCCCTCGGTCCTCAAAAGCACCCTTTTAATTTCATTTGATTTTATTTTCCTTCTGGTACTTGTCTGGGGGTAAGATTCAACCAAGTACTCTTCTTTGTGTGTATGTACAACATACACGTGTATGGTTGTGTAAAAATCCATGCAGATGCATGAAAAAGGATACAGGAGAGATGTCCCTCTGACAAATCCAACCGGTGTGACAGCTTCATAGATGGTAGGAAAGTGTTTTTTGTGACAGAGTGGCAGATTGATTTTAGTATCTGATTTGAGTTCCTTATCTCCAGCATGCTAATTCTTCCCAAAAAAAGAGTGTCTTGTGGGTACAAGTGACTGGTGTGAGCTCTCCGGAAGGCCAGGGACTGTCAGCCACTGAGGTGGCTCTCTGCAGTCGGATAGCAGGAGACAGAGCTGGCAACTTGTGGAAAGCCATTCTAGGAAGGTGGGATAGTTGGACTGCTATAGAAGTGGGCTGTGCTTGGCATAGTTCTCCAAAGCAAGACAGATTTCGCAGAATTTGTTCAACATAATTCAGTGCTAAACTGCCTGATAGTGGCTCTGGCACGTTTTCCATCTATCGCATCCTGTCTTCAGATTCCCATGACCGTCTGCCTGCGTGCAGCCTTCTCTCCCTGTGCACCCAGCTGCCTTGACAACCACTTTGCACCACAGCCACCGAGCAGAGGCTGCCACATTTCTGGTTCATTCCATGGGATCGTAACCAAGGCAGCTTCAACTGATTGCAGCATTTTCTGGATCTGCTCCCAGGCAGGTTTGCATTTCATGCACATGTGGTGCAGATCTGTGGTGCAGCAATAGAGGCTGTGTCCTGAGCAGCCACACAGTTTTCCTAAGTAGCAGAGTCCCTTTCAGAGCTGAAAATATCATTATTATGTGGGACAAATCACTTCAAATCAGCAAATGGCCTCTTGCTCAAGCATGTACTGTGTGTTCTCTGGCTAAAGCAGGACAAGTGAAATGTGCAGCACATGCATCATTGTACAAGTCTTAGTTTTTCTTAACCATCAGTATTTACTGGGCAGGGAATGTGATCATATCCTTTTGAGAAAGCCATGTAACTCCTGGTGAATTGGCCACTCTCTCAATACAGGCTAAATAGCAGGACTTTGCACAAATTGCTGTGGGCACATAGAGTTCACTTCTTTTCCCTGTGAAGTCACTGCACTGATTATTTTGCCAATTGTTTGCAGGACCTTCAAGAGGAAAGGTGTTAATTAAAACAAGCAGAAAGAGTTCAGGTCTACGTCTAATGGCTGTCTTGAAAGGCACTTGACATCTATCTGAAAACCTGTGTTTCTTGTTTTACTGTGGGCTGCCATTATACAGGGTAAATTTTATTTTCCAGTACTGTGCAGTGTTCTCATACAGGCAAAAATACTCAATGTCATCTCTTATTATTTTGGCAACTCTTATTATTGAACTTATCATAATAAGTTTGCTGAGTAATAGTTACACAATAGCAAGTGATTTTTGAAAAAGTAAAATCATTGTTGCCATAAATATTCTTAACTAGATAACATGAGTGGAGGTCAAATTTGAGAATGGTTTTTTGAGCAGCTACAATAATTATAAGTACTCGGTGAGAAATGTGGGACTTTGTCTATCGTGTATTATTCTGGGAAGTGAATTTGGGACAACACAGGGCTGCCCAGCAAGCTCTTGGGAGCTGTCTTTTGATGCAGGTGATAGAAGAGAGCTTGGGGGAGAACGACCACAAAATTGTAGAATGTTGGATTTGGGAAAGGAAGAAGGGGAAACAGCAAAATAACACCTGTTGGCTTCAGGAAGGACAACTGGAACCAACTTGGAGTCGTGTATGGAAAGAAGCCTAACAGTAGTTAATGACCTCTGGGACTGAGTGAAGCTTCTGACGTGTCCTCCCTCAATATGCCCACAGCGAGCGGGGAACCCCAGGGTAGGTACAGCTCTAATTACATGAAGTGTAGCTGTCAAACCCATGGTCTGCAAGAGGCTGTGCTTGCTCTGGTATTCATCAGTCCTGTTACTAACGTTGTGGATGGCGGACGACAAAGGATGTTTATTAAGTGTCTGGGGCACACCTTGCAAGGAGGTGCCACAAGCACTTCAGAGGACAGAACTAGAGTTCAGTCTTACCCTGAGGAACTGAAGAAACTGAAAAAGAGCAGCCAATGCAGTGAGATCAAAGTTTTGTGCCTGGGGTATTGGTGAGTGCCACGAAGAAAGGGGAGGGATGAATGCCCAGGCAGTGCAGCTTAAGGCAGGGATCTGGATCAGTGTTGCTCAGACACCGTGTGTAGAGCTGGCATTGCAGAAAGGACAAACATCTGGCTGAGGTGTTGGGAATGTTGTCTGTCAGGCATATGTGGTGATTCTGCTCTGCAGCTGGAGCCCTGAATTCAGTTTTGGGCTCTGTAATCCAAGAACCATGTGGAGGAGACAGTGGTGGTCAGAAGTTTGGAACACATGAGCCATGCATGAAGGTTGAAGAATTTTACCAGTTTATTTGGTCTGGAGAAGAAAAGAGGGGAGATATGATAATGGCATTGATATACGTAAAATGACAGCTTTGAGAGGAAAATAATAAACCTTGCCCATGTTCATGTGAGCAGAATAAGGAATAACAGGCTTAAATGACAGCAGAGGAGATTGGACCAAGTGAAACTTTCTAGCAGTGGGGTGTTTTTTTACTGGCACAACTGTTAAAGGAGCTTCTGGAGTACCTGTCACAGGAGGGTTTTTTAAAAAAAATAAGTAAGAAAAGCACCTGTTGGGACTGATGGGTAAGTTTGGTGAGTGGCTGATGTGCCTCTGGATGAGGGAGAGACAAGCTGGCCTCCTGGGGTCCCTTCCAGCTCTAATTCTGGGATATAAATTCAGTTACAAAGCTATAGTGGTGACTGAACAACCTCCTGGAAGAGATTTGATAGATGAGGCATTTGGCTTACAGATGCTCAGCATGCTGTGGTTCAGAATCTGCATCTCATTCAAACCTATCTCTGGTTTCATACCCTCTTTTGTCTTTCCTAATATCAGAATCTTTTGTAAACGTAAACATCAGCACTGAGTCAGATTGTTTCTTGAAGATGAAACTTTTCCAAACATGAGCTCAACATGAAATAGAAAGCCAGGTTTTAAAATTACTTTTCTAGCTCTGCAAAAGGAATTGGAACACATCATTCCTGATTTTTGTTTTTAGAGTTACCTTGGGACTCTTCAGTCTTCACCTATCTTACCTTGTACAAGTTTGTCTTCTATAGTATTTGTCAGCTCAAGTGTAAATTAAATGCAGAATTCATCAGCTGTTTGGGCAGATGGATAGATAGACATAAAGACTATTGTTTAAAAACAATCTAAGTAAAGCTGAGGACAAGTTTGGGGTTTTTTTTCTTCTACAGCATAATTTCAATCCGAGTACAAATTTGCCCTTATTTGTTGCTGGGTGTTTTAGTTGAGTTTGGGGCAGTGGTGGTGCTCACTGGTGCCCTGCAAAAGCAGAAGGCAGATGGCAGAATTATGCAGAAGGGGCGGATGGCTTACAGGTAGATGCACATGCTGGTGATACCAGAGAGAGCAAGGAGAGATGTGAATATCTTAAAAAGAGTTTAAGGCCTCAAGGAAATGGCAGATTCAGTGCTTTTCACTTGGGGAACCTGCAATAAAAGCAGCAAGAACGTTTTCTTTTACAGCAGCAATCACAAGCACCTTGGGAAAGGTGGCTCTGGCCAAATGTTTGTAGTTACTTGTTAATCCAGTGTCGATTATTTTGTGTTAATTCAGTCAGCTCAGGAACTCAGCCTGCATTTGGGGCTTTATTTTGCATTCCCCCACCAAGGTTTCTGGTCACCAGCTTCTTCCAAGTACAGAAGATGTTGCTTCACCCAAAAAGCAGCAGAAGGCTGAAAAGAAAAATACAATCTAAAGGCCAATTCATCTTTATTTGTATCTGAATGCTGGATGGGGACTACTAGTGTCAGCCTCTGCAAGGTGCCCTAGGTGTGTTTATTACTTTCTCTTTAGGAAAGAAAACCCCTATTTCATGTGGACTTGCAAGCAGAAATTGCCACATTGACAAAAACAAAAGCAAAAAAGGAAAATTTTTATGCCCCATAATGGTCCTAATGAGCACAAATGTTTGAGTGATTTTCAAAAGGGTTTCTTGGAAGTGTGTCTTAAGCAGAATTGTAGGGAAAAAATCGAAAGGTAGAAACCTGTTGGCATTATGGAAATGAATTCATTTTGGTGTAAAAATAGCAATAGGAGCAAATTATACTTTCATAAGTTCATATGAACTCAGCGTTGTTGCACCCAAAATAAGTGTTACAAGCACTGTAAATGCTTGAGAGAGATGTGAGGGCCACCTGCTTGGGAGTGAGAGGAAACTTATGTAAGTTTATTATTGCACATCTTACTGTTGTCATGAAGATATTTTCAGGAGGAAATGAAATTAAATATATTATGCAAAGATAAGAGAGCACATTACCAGGTTTTGCTCTGACAATAGATGCAGGATTTAACTTTAGCTGTTATTTCTAAACAAGGGGAAAAAAAGTAGTAATGGTGATAGAGCCTTTTGCTACTTAAAGCCTCAGCTGTTCTTGGCCAACAACGATCAGGTAAAGTTTTTAAAAACACTTTTTGGGGACAGATTTGTTGGTGCTTCCTTTGCCTTTCTTGAAATGTCTCAGCACCCTCAGTGAAAAAAAAAAATAAGCCTTTTTTTTTCTCTGGGCCATATTGCATTACTTCATCTGCAGCCGTGAAACCCAGCTGATCTTCCCTGTGATAACTGGGAGCAATGGAGGAGCTCCTGGAGCCATGCAGGGAGATAACGGGACTCTTCCACAACTGCTGCTCCTCAGCCAGCAAATTCACAGCTTGGGGAGGGCCTGATTTTGCATCTGTTGTGAATTTTACATTGTTCTACTCTTTCTTGTTGTGTAAGGGATGCAGTTACCACAAGACAGTCCTGTTCATGCTTTATGCTAAAGCAAGACAGTGCTAATACAACCTGGGGAAAATAGAGGCTGTTGTCCAGCATTATCCTCAAATTGATGCCATAATGTACATGTTGTAAAAGTAGTTTTCAAGTAATGACTTGCAACATTATTTTAGCTTTAGGGCTCCTTAAAAATCTGCAACTTCAGCCACCTTGCACAGAATTTACTGGATTTTTTCCTCTCTTCTTGGTTGTTTCTTAGGTTTTGAGCTTAATGCAGAGAATAAAAGCAAATCCAGAGCTTTATAATGCAGATGAAGGTTATCACAAGGTATCTCATGGTTTGCTCAGAAGTCTTCTGTTTTAAAGGTGAAGTGAAAATAGGTGTGAGTTTTGATGCAAAGGTGGAAGGTGGGAGTGGCTTTGTGTTTTAAAATCAGTGTTGTCCCAGCCTTGTTTTTGCCCTGACTTTCTCACCCTGCTTCTGATTGTCCATTTTTGAGCAATGGGCTCAGTCTTAGCAGTGAAGGGGGCTTTACTTTTTTTTCCATGTTTCTCTATGGAGTCAACTTTAAAGTTCATCTTTTACCTGTTTTTATTCTTTTCCCAAACCCTGACATCTTTATTGTTTCTCAGTGACCTTTTCAAGTGCTGCTGTCTATTGTTGTGCACTTGGAATACTTCTGTGCACAATATTAATGTTTCTTTTGGTGGGCTGTGCAAGCACTTTATTGCAGTATTTCCAACTTTGATGATTGGTGTTTTCAGAAAGAGCAGCTTAAGTACTGTGCTACTGATACATAAAATCACTTGGGTTCTACTTTCTTCCATATCAGGGATTTTAAATTATCATAACATTACTGCTTTTTACCATGCTGCATTGTAACATTAAACATTTGCAAAGCCTGTGAGGGGAAAAAAATAAGAGCATTAATTGGTAAAGTTTTTTTATTTGAAAAGGAGACTTTTTATGTTTCCTTTGTGCATTCGTTCTGTCATTCAGATTGATTATGTGCAGATTTTTGGGGCTTGTGAAACAAAAAGGACATGACCCCCTCACACGTGGAACTAGAGTTTTCTATCTTCTTTGTATTTTTGTGAGGAATATAGAAAAATGTTACGCCTAGAAAGCAGTTGCTTATCTCAGTTAATAGTGGATGAGTCTGCTCACAGTAAAAGATACACCCTGAACCAAGACCAGACAGGATGCAGCGATGCAGGGGGTGACAAATGAAGACTGCAGGACCAGTCAGGATCTCTGATACCTTATCTAAGTTGAGAGATATCTTACTTAGGAACTACAGGACCTGGAAGGATTCCACTGTTTATTTTAACTGACTTACTAGAAATAAGAATTCTGGTCCTACAAATAAAACCTTTGTGGAGGCAAGTTGGAAAGGGAGCAAGATATATAGTATTTGGAGCACTGCAATTCTGTATAGTCAATATATTTTTGAGCTTGGGAACCTTTCACGGGCTTTTGGCAAACAAGCTTGCAACAGAGCCTTAATTACATATTTCATAAAAGGAGTTCTCAATTTTTAAATACAGTGTGCTTGCCAGAGGTGATGGATGAACATGTAAGGGGAAGGCTCCAAAGCAATAAAATGCATCTTTGATGATGGGAACACCGCAGAAAGTAGGAAGACAGTATAATAAGATAGATAAATGCAGACAGAAGAAGGAAAGAAAATTTCTTTGAGCGAATAAATGTTTTCAAAGCAATGTTTGCACGATTACCTGACCTTAATACCTTGTTTCTGAATAAATAATTTCCTGAAGTTTTTGTCTTTTAGACATAACCAAACAGAAATAACCTTACAAATGGAGCAAGCTTTTGTGGCATTCCTGTAGAGCTGCATGCAGTGTATTTACCTCTTGGGTACGTGTGGGGTGCTTGACAGATCTCAAAGGAAAAAGCAGCAATTCACCTCAGCCTGGGAGCTGCCAAAAGCTACCTGATGACTGTTTATTGTCCCAAGCCTTTCAGAGCAAAGTGAGATGCCTTGCAGTTGGACATCTGCACAGGAGCGTTCATCCTCTTGCCATGAGCTCACAGAACTCTGGTTACCTTGTCCAGCACTGTTTCTTAGTCACTTTATTAATTTTCTGGTTTGGTGGAATTTTTTAGAGGCACTCTTCCATGGGAGCTTCCTTCTGCATCTTGTATTTTTCACAACAGGTTTTATCCCCTGCAGTGTCAGGAGGGAGGTACCACACGCTTCCTTTCCTTTTCTTCTGTATCATCTACCTTCTCCCAGGTCCCTTCAGAGTTTGGTTGTCTGTCCCTCTTAGCTCTCAGCCTCACCCTGGGCTCTTCTGTCTCCAAACCTTCTGGACTTCTGACTTGTTTCCTTCATGGCATTCAGCTTGTAAGCAGCATTTATTGAAAACAATCTAAGCATCACTCTCTGTTTTCGCAGGATTTCTGTTCATTTAATTTTCAAAATTACTTACCTGGTTTCTCCTTGACCATTCGTGTGGTGTCAAACTGTCTGAATAACCCAAAATATAACTCTGACATACACTTCCAGAAGAATGGAGAGAAAATTAATTTTGACCTTCCTTGTTAAGGCTTATCAGCACCTCTCACTCCCATCTCTTTAAGGAATAGTTATTGCAAAGAACAATCTTTTTAATTTATATCCATGGGATTCCATCTGACCATAAGGATCTGCCCTTATGGATTTGGTTGCTTCTGAGGTCTATGGAGGTGCAAAGATAAAACAAACAAGCAGCTGTTTAAGTGAGTTACAGGATGTGAGAGCAGACAGTAAACCTGCCAAGGTTATAAACATGAATTTATCTTCTTTGAATGACACTTCAGCACACTTTTTGTTTGTCTTCTTAGGCTTGTCTTTTTCACTTAAATAGTGGTTTCATTCTTTTCATTGTTAGTAAAAAGATACAAAGTTGGGCATGGCATTGGACAGCATATTAAAACATAATGTAGCATGAAACACTGTGAAGCAATAATTGACAAATACATCAAAGTAAAAGAAAATAAGTAATCAAAGTATCAGAGTCCAAAGCCAGTCCCAGGGAAGTTCTTGTGCCTGACAACCACCAGCAGTCCCAAGGCTGACTGGGTGATTCCAGACAGTCACTTTTGTATCCAGGTCACGCCTCATCCACTTCTTCAGTTACAGCTTCCGCCAGATACGGTGTCCTCTGTCCAGGCATACCCTTACAAAAGTCAGGGTAAAGACTTTTCAGAAGGGGTGGTCAATACATTCTCTATGTTGATATCACCAGTTGGAGAGGAAGAGGAAAAAATCACTAAATTTGAAAACTGAAAATACAAACGTGTTCAGAACTATGCCCAACACCTCAGGAAAGGGATAAAAGGTGACTCTTTCAAGCTGCAGTGCTTTGTTTGCCAAAAATTAAATCTATTTGGAAGGGGAAGAGGAGGCACAGAACAATGTTTCTGCAGTTGATTCCTCACCTCAGAGAAAACACAGATGGTGGCAGCTCCTAACCCCTTCTTGGATGATCAGCTCTACGCAGCTATTCAGTATGAAGTTGACTTGTGGCTAGAAGGGGTATGATACCAGGTGATGTAGGAGGGCAGGAGAGGTGTCCATAAAGATGTATTTAACTATATTTAATTAAGTCTTACCTTTACATATGATTCGTAGCTATTAAGAATTCTATGCAAAATGTGGAATATTCATTTAAAGTAGAAATCTTGTATCAAGTCCTTTTTTTTTTTTTGTCTTTTTGTTTTCCTCTTCATTTTAGTATACGGGATGTCGTGGTGAAAGATGGATTTCTGTGAGACATCTTTCACAGCAGTGATTTATCATTTAACATTAGTTGGTCTCAGTCCATCTTCTTCCTGGCCACTGTGTAAGTTGTTCTTTAAGGCCAACAATACTGACTGCCTTGGAACAGGGCTTAGGGATGCATGGAGAACGCTGTGCACAGCCCAGCGTCGTGGTCTTGGAGGCACTGGGCCTGTACTCACTTCCCAGAAAACACCATTCCCTGGCATTAATTAGAGCCAGAGCCCAAGGAATGAGTGTGGAAGCTGACTCACATGACTCTTCAGGTCACTGGCAAGGTCAGGGGCCGGGCATGTTCTGGGAAGATTTCTGGCCCACTGTATGGGCACAGAGCTCCAGTTTCCAGGCTGAGTCAAAGCTTGCCCAGAGGGTTAGATGGGTGGAAGTAGGTGGTTTTCCTTGGAGCTGAAAAATCTGTCACAAAGTGCTGAGGCTCCTGTTGCAAGAGACCAGCTCTGGTTTGCCATGAGCAAGCTAAGAAGCTGCTGAATAGAAAAAGGACTTTGCTGCAGAGAGAAGATTCATTCAAAAGAGAAGAAAGAAGCACTGTAGTTAGGACTCCAGAAATACATCTTTAAAGTAAACAGAAATACCTTCAAAATACTTCAGTGTCCTCTTTTGCATCAATGAAAAATATGCAGCTTCCTTACAAGGGACTGGCTGTCACCAGCTTGAGATAATCAGAAAGCTGCTGTTTTTCCAGCTTCCCATGAGCTTCCCAGGACAACCCTTCACAGGGAAGAAGATATTATATTTCTTAAGAGATAAAAGAGGGCTGATGACTAATGTGAATTGTTAAGAGACTTATTTACTTAATTGAGCCTGCTTGTTTGGTATGTGTCCCAATTAATTCATTTTTGTTGTGACCATATTGAAGCAACCTACACCCTTGTGACCTTCTCTTGTAATTATTACTATTTTCCTCATTTGAAGCACTGTTTTGATTATGTACTCAAAAAGCTCTGCTGAAACATCTGTAGCACTACCACAGAGTCAGATTTTTCCATTGTTCGGAACTCAAGGATAGCAATAAAAAGAATCCTTCTTTATTGAAGTTCTTGGAGGTTATGGGTCAGTTACAGCCCTTAGGGGATGGGGGGGTGTCTTCCTTTTTAATTTCACAAAATGACTATTTTGAATAGGCAGAACTTGTTTTCCAACTAGAAATTCTTTTAAGAAAAATGTGTTGTTGGATGGTAACACTCAGAGGCGGCTCAGAATTCCTCTGGTGTGAATATTGTACATATTACAGGGTCACAGGAGAACGTAACAGCAGTGGAGAAGGGGCTGGCAAGTATGGCCAGCCCTAAATTTGCTGAGATTGCTATGTGGACTCTCTGCCCCAAATGAGGCATTGTTTTTATTATTGCTTAAATTAAGTACAGTATTTGACAGCTCTTTGCCTAAACCACAGTGGAGTTGTCTGAAAAGCTCTCTCTGAAGGAGAGACTCTCTCAGCCATGGCAGTCACATCTGCAGTGGTAGGTGACTGTCAGTGAGGGGCTGCCAGTACAAGTAGGGGTGTTTATTCCTCAGTGCTTCATGGGATGAAGATTTTGCTGTTTGTGCCAACCTCCACAACGTTAACTTATGCTCACTACAACGTTTTTGAACTCCTGTTCCCAGCTCCTCTCCCCCCATTTACCTGGAAATCCCAGCCAAGTGGTTTTCCTCCATCAGGGCATGTTCACCCGCACTGCTGGAGCTTGTTCTGGGCAGCGATCCCAGAGGCAGTGTTGGTTTGGGGAAAGGTGCTCTGCCAGTGGCATCTTTCATTCCAGTGGAACTAGAAGAATGACACCAAGCCCCCTCACTGCTGGCTGCTGTGTTTGGAAAGCTGCAGAGTACCTTGTAGTTCTGTGCACCTCTTACAACAGCAGTCCCTTCTCCTCAGGGAACAGGACCCTTGCAAAGAGTATTTTTTTACTCAAGACTTGCTGATGCTCTTTCTCCTATTGATTTAAGTAGTACACTGCTTTCCCCAGTCTCTACCTGCTTTTTGCTCCATTCTATCCAAATCAAAACTGGCCATGCTTTCAACTTCTTGAAGCATTGTGTACCTTTTTTCCTCTTCCTCAGTCCCTTTCTCTCGACTTCCTTACAAAGTGCCTTCATATCTGTGCTCTATGCTCTGTGGGGCTTCTTTTTTTCTCTATTGCAGACTCTCTCTGCTCCTGAAACAATTAAAACCACTTATTAAAAGATAATAGCTCGCTCTGGGTCACAGTTTTTCAATGGCCCTCTAAGCTGCTGGGGATTTTGATGCCAGAGGACAGCAGTGCTGGGTAGAGCTCACCTTGGATGCCAGCCACGTACTGGGGTGCTGTGTCCTTTTGTTTTAATGTTTGTCTGAGCAGTCGTCTGCTCTTCAGAGTCAGACTGCTCATGTGTGTGTAGAGGTGGCACTTTAGAACATGGCTTTAGTGATGGACCTGGCAGTGTTAGGTTAATGGGTGGACTTGATCTTAGAGGTCTTTTCCAACCTAAATGATTCTATGTAGCAAAAATGCCTGCCTTAGTAGTAAAGAAAGTATCTGAAAATCTTTCTTCAGCCATGAGTAATAATCCAGTGTTAGACAGACCACCATCTCAGACCAGGCTTCTTCGTGCACCAGGCAAAGGTGGGTGACTGAAAAAGCCGAAGAAGGTGTTCCACAAAACCATAATTAGAGGTTAATGCTTGCCCTGCTCACTCTTGACTTTCTCTCTGTACATAACCAGGTTTAACTCTTTGGCTGTGCCTATGTCCAGAACTCTTTGGCTCACTGCTCAGCTTTAGAGTGTGTATGAAAGATGCTGTACGAAAGATTCATTTCCTTTCCAGCACTGGGAGTTTCCTTTCTAAATGAACTCATGTGCCAGATCACACAGCATACAGCTGAAGTGCTGCATTTTATATGACGCCTACAGGGCTCTACTGAATGAAATCTGCAAGTCTTCAGAGTTCTTAAGATGACTTTGTGTTTTTTGGCATAGAAACAGAAAAGCTGGGGCTGGAGGTGGGAAATGGATTGCCATATTGGAAATTTAACGACCAGCTGTTTCCCTGTGATGTGTGTGGAAAAGTGTTTGGTCGCCAGCAGACTCTGTCCCGGCATCTCTCGCTGCACACAGGTAAGGCAGGGCTTACCTCTGGTTGTTACAGCACTCGGGAATTCCGTGGGGTTTGTTTTAGGGAGGAGAAGGATGGTAAGGAGAGGAGTGTGTGAGCCATCTTCGGCTCACCTGGAGCAGAGCCAAGTGCAGGAACACGACACAAAGTCAGAGCGGGGTTAGGGAGCGAACATTTTATTTCTTTGCAGCCTACATGGAATTTCTCCTTACAAAACCTGTCGATTCAAGTTTGTCCAGGTTCCAGCATACCAGACTGTAGACACCAACTGGTAACCAAGCCTGGTAATGGAGTTCTGAAGAGAAGGCACAGCCTGTTTTTCGGACGGATTTGGGGTCTTTTTTCACAGAAACATCATTCACCTGATGAACTTTTTAAATGTCACTGAACAACAAAAGATTTGGCCTTGGTGTTTCAGATCTGTGAAACTGAAAGGATTGAATAACTCATTCATCTTTCCTCTCATCATACAGTTCTGAGAGGAACGGGGGTTGTTCTACCCTGTATCAACTTTCTTAAAGTGAATCAGCTTCCAATCAGCTGAGACAAGCAGTGTTTTTATATGGAAGATGCACTCTGTCAGCCTGCTGAGGTGCCCTGCACAAAATAACACTGGGAAGCAAGAATTTCCCGCGTAGTGCTGGGAAATCCTGTTGGTATAATGCCAGTGTATGTTGAGCCGTCCAGCAGAGCCATCCCTGAAAAGGCTCGGATGCTCTATGGCCTAGTGGGGTTTCCTTAGTCCTCAGCTGCTTTATGGAATGCCTCTCCCCTCATACTTGTAGCATTATATTTCAATTTTAGAGCAGTAGATCCTCAAAGGAAAAGGTTGTAAAAGCTGATGTAATGTTTGATTATTTTAATCAACCCTTCACAAAATGCAGCCTGGCACATGCACAAAAACTGTGCTGCCAGGATCTAGAAATGATTATTTAAAATAAAAAAGAGGAATATTTAAAATTGTGAAGCATCAGAAACTCATGATGAATTAATTTTTTTTTTCCAACTGTACTCTGAGTGAGCTTTTTCATTAGTTTGTTTTTGGAACTGGACTAATGATATACAGTATTTCCCTTCCTACTACCCTGAGATTTTAATACACAATCATCAACTATCAGCTCTCTGCAAGTGATCACATGGGCAACCTCAACAATAACTAAGCCCAAAAATCAAATAAAAGATGCTGGGTAAAGGAAGTAGTTGCAGACTATTGACCTGTTTCTCCACTGGCTTTGCTGCAGCTCCCAGAACAGCAGTTGCCCCAGTTTTCCAGTTTATAAAGTTTTATATTATCCAACTACAAATGGTACAGCACATTAAAAAAGCTTGCCCTAAACTACCTTCAAATTAGTTGGGGTTTTTTTCTGAGTAATTGCTTTGAACTCCTATAAACTTCTAGAATGTTGAGCTTCCAAAGTACCTCATCCTGAAAGCCGCTTGGAGAAACCCAAAGGAATGCACGCTTGGTTACTGGCAGCTTTCAAAGCAGCTGGCTCCAGACTGAGGTATACACTCATATCTCCCTGCTCCTTTTTTCAGAGGAGAGAAAATACAAATGCCACTTGTGCCCCTATGCTGCTAAGTGCCGTGCTAACCTGAACCAGCACCTGACTGTGCACTCGGTGAAGCTGGTGAGCACCGACACCGAGGACATCGTCAGCGCCGTCACGGCCGAGGGCAGCGATGGAAAGAAGCACCCTTATTACTACAGGTGAGCACCCAGACGAGGGCTGTGCGCCACGCACCGTCTCGTGTGCCTGCTGAGGACGTGTGACAGGGCCACCCTCCTGGTGCTGCGGGATTGGAGCCATGACTGAAGTATTTGTCTTGCCCGTATCTGGCTTAGGCTGAGCAGCGAACCCCGGCTGGCTGCCTCGTGCTGTTTGACTTGGCTGGCTACTGGGAAGGACTCGGGGGTTTGCTGTGGGGTTGGGTTTTTTAAATGGCTTTGTGAGGCAGCTGTGCTCCTAGAAGCCTCTCTGACTCTTTAAGCAGTATTCCTTTAAGTTTTGTGTTTGGAAACATACCGTCATGTACACAGATTCACAGTGAATCTAAAGCCCTTGCTTCCAATTACTTCTGATTGTTCCCTTGTCTTCAGCCAAATCTATGAAATTAAATAGCTTAAAAGTGTATCAAGAATTGTTATATCAATCTACAAATTTTTCTGTTTGCCAGAGGTATATACATTCTGTGACCAACATGGTGAAAGAAAGAAAACATTCAGGAGAATTTGCCTGAAAAATTGAAAGGATTTGCCCAGATAAAATGGATATTTAGACATTCTTCTTATTGTATGCACTGTTGTGCACTCTGCAAAATGTGATGTGCACTCTAGTGGCCAAGCAGATTACCAAATCACTCTTACTTTTAGTCAAAGTGCCAAGAGCAGATTTAATTACAAAATCATAGAAGTAAGAAATAAATGAGACCTGCTGGATTAGATTATCTAGTCCTTCCCCTTGGGAAAGCAAAATAGTGCCCTGGAGTATATGCCTTTTCCAATCTTTCTGGCTTGTTTTAAATGTTAATGGCCTAATCAAAGCAAGAGGAGGACTCTGCAAAGGAAGTTAAATTAAAGGGTCCTTTCCACTGCCTCTCAGTATCACTCTGTTTATATGCTGGCTGCAAAATCTGTATCCCTGCTAATTATTCGCATAGCTGAAGACTGCTGTTTTCCAGTCAAGCATAAGAAATGTTTGAACCCATTTTTACTTGCTTACACTGAAACTGCCAGGCAGTTTTGCACAAGATCCCAGTTTGGCATGGGAACCATTCCAGGGCTCGAAAATCACTCCTGGAGTGTGCAGCAAGCTCTCTGTTTGTCAGTGTATCAGCTGTACTAAACATCTTGGCAAAGCCGCAGTGCCTCTTATTGCCCAAAGGAATCGGTTAGGTGATGCACAGCATCTGGAATCTGTAGTTTTTAATTAACTTTATGATTATTTAGCATCATTATAGCATGTACAGGATTGTTGCATTGTGCCTGCCCTTAATCACATTGGCATGGCCATCAGTTCAAAGGCAGTTCAGCAGACAAAAGGATTTTGAAGTGAACACTGAGCAGCGAGGAAGAGCAAAAAATTGTGCTGAGAGTTTCCTCTTGCAAATTCGGGAAAGGCAATAGACTTCTGTTTGTGGTTTGGTTTTTAATGTTTCTGTTACTCTTGAATTCTCTTCTGCCTGCAGCTGCCATGTGTGTGGGTTTGAGACAGAGATGAATGTCCAGTTTGTCAGTCATATGTCCCTCCACGTGGATAAGGAGCAGTGGATGTTCTCCATTTGCTGCACGGCGTGCGATTTTGTCACTATGGAAGAGGCAGATATGAAAGCTCATGTCAACAACAAGCACACAGGTGATGATCCCTCTCTCCCAGCTGCAGTGATCTCTCCCTTCCATGCTTTTTAGGTGCAACCTTCACACTTCCCATTAGCACTCTGCTTTCACTGAAATGCTTGCTAATTAAGGCCTGATCTCTCAAAGTTGAAGTGAATTGGACTCCAGCCAGGCAAATAATCTGGTAGTGCAGATCAATTTTCAAGCTTAGTGAAATAAATGAAGGACTACTTAGCCTTTCTTCTTCCTATTTCCCTTATCCCCCAAATCCCCTCCCCTGCTGGAGTCAGTCAAATATTTCATTTGTTTTTCTGGTTTACTATTTCATCAAAATCTTGCTTTGACTGCAGCGATGATAAGGTGACTTTGAGGGCTAATTGTGCATACCTGGCTGTAAGTCTGAAATAAACATTATGTTGAGCTTTGCTCTCCACTGTTTGCCCCCACAGTCCCTCAGTTTGGAATTTCACGCCGATGTTTAGTCGACACTGTGATTCAGCAATACCATAAATGTAACTTTATATTAAATAGCAGAACGAGTCGTGCTTGCTCCCTGGTCCTGCTCACTTAATAGCTGAGGATAAGAGCAATAGCAGTTTTCAAACAAGCTCCATATGCTTAGTCCAACTAATGAAGTCTGGCATAATTTAAGGAGAAGAAAATTGGAATCCTTTTAATTAATTTCTCTTATAAGACCAGGCAGAAGCGTTTTGCTGCCACAAACTACTCACAGTTGTGTTTACAATATGGAACCTGAATTGCATCCAGCACAACTTTTCCATCACTAAATTGTTATTCCTGTCCTACCAGGAATAAAATTGGGAAAACAGGAGGGATGAAGAAGAAGGGAGAGAAGAATACAATTTGTTGTGTTCACAGATACATAAGTTAAAATGTAACTACATGAATATGAACTACTGGAAAGCCCTCAAGGGATTTTATGCCAGCATAGCTCTCAGCACTACTTCACTTCACAAAGAGGAGTCCAAGGCAAATGAGAAACACCACCCATAGCTGTGTGAAAAGCCTCAGAGCTCAAAAGTGAGCTGTGCTCTGCTGAATTTTCCTATTGTGGCTAAAAGATTGAAACTGCTACTTGTCTTTTGAAGATAGGCAAAACCCCCTTGTTCTTCCTTCACCCTGCCCAACTGAGCCACTCAGCTGGTGATTCAGCCAAATGCTCACACATATGGCAAATACAGAGCAAAAAATAGAATGGGTTTTCTGGGTCACTTGACTCCAGTTCCTTATCTTGTGATGTTACCAGGTCATAAAGGGGCTGTTTGTGAGGATATGGCATATGCCTCCAAAGAAGTATCATTGTTTTAAACAAACTATTTTGAGAGACAGGCAGCTGTAGACTTTCTTGCATTAAAGATTAGGGACCTTTTTAAAATTTCCAGTGTGTGTCTTAGTGATAATCAGAATACACATACATTGTTCTTGTGCCAGAACTGCCCTTTATCTGAAACAGCAGTCTGCCTTTTCCTTCCTCCACCTTTCATCTCTCCTTCCACAGTATTTATTCCCTTAGTACATTTCTGGAGAACAACACTCTCCCCCTTAAATGTACACTGAGCCTTTTCCTATATGGAACAGAGTTTTCCTGCTGTACCAATCCCTCACTGCATATGTTCTTGTTGGAACCCCTGCTCTGGACATATGCAATCACAGCTGTACATGCTGAAATGAAATAAGCAGTGGTGGCAGTGCAAACCAGCAGCAGCTACTGGGAATAGGTCACACAACAACATTCCGTGATCACATTTACCTTCCTTGAAGGCTCCCCAACACTGATTGCTCATATTCATCCCCTGTTCTGCTAGAATTCTGCTTTTGTTTTCCTTGACTGTTTCCAACCTAAGCACTTCTCATTTGTAGCAAAAATTCTTGTTACTGGCCCTTCAGGTCACAACCTTGTCCTCTGTGCTATTAAATTTCATTCCATTTGTATTACTCTGGTCCCCAAGGTCAGTGAATCTTTCTGTATGATATCCAGTCATCCTCCCTACTGGCAGCTCGGGTCATCAGATTTCATTAGTGCATTCCTATGTTTTTATCTTAAAGGTGCCACTCATCAGTTTAAAGTTAAGTACACAGGTGCTGGTGTTTGCAGAGGCCTTGATCAGGGGACTGTATCACATGGAGAATTTGAAGTTTTAGTGAAGTCTCCTTTTAACACAGCTCTGATTGAACCAGGACATGGGTGGGAGGGAATAATTTGCCCATCCTTGCCTCATTGGCTCATGGCAGTTCTCATATGGGAACTCTGCCTCTTGTTCAGTTCTAGTGTGTGATAGGGTTTGGGATTTGGGTTTCATACATTTATTGCACACTTAAGGAAGCTCTGATGCTTTCCTTGTTTCATAAAGAAGCTTTATCTCTAGCTCCAGTTAAATAACATGCTTTTCAATTATCTTTGGAAGGAGATCCTAATAAAAACATATAACTCTTGAGAACATGCTGTTACCTCTGCAATGATTACTGAGGATGCTCTTCAGTACAATGAGTGAGATTATTCTCCTTTACCCTTCATCCCAAATTTACCCACTGGACCCACATAAATGGGAAGATGGGGGAAGTTTAGCTTGGACCAGTAGGTACTTTCGGTTTCTGCACCCTAAACCTACACAAATTCTGTTTCCTTTCTAAGTGACAAATTTTCATTGTTTTTGAACTTATAGCAGTCAAAGTGTTTTCTTGACATTCTTTTCAGCCCAGTAATGAGGTAGAATTGCATGATCCCTTTCCACTACCATCACAGAAACACTCAATTGCAGGATAAACTGAGAGATGTACACTAATAAAAAGGAAGGAGGCCCAACAATGTTTTTTTTTAATCAGCTCAATTAATTTCAGACTTGTTTTGAATGAACTTTAAATATAAGTACTTCCTGAAATTTAAAACAGAATCATGGAGACTCCATCTAATCTGCTGAACTAGTAATTGCTCTTTGTTTTTCAGCTGAAGAGAGGAAGACACCCAGTGAATCTAACAGTCCATCTTCATCTTCGCTGTCAGCACTGAGCGACTCTGCCAACAGCAAAGAAGATGCAGATATAACCCCAAAAAACAAGGGGTCAAACAACCTGCTGGTCATTTCTGTAGTGCCTGGTAGTCAGACCTCAGTGAACACTGAAGAGAAGTCAGAGAAAGGTAAAAAATTTGTTTAACAAATACAAACTGTCACTCTCTATGCAGTCGATCTGGCCACGGTGTAAGGACTAAGTTTTCCTGTTCTATTTTTCAGGCTTTGAATGTGTTTTCTGTAACTTTGTCTGCAAAACAAAAAATATGTTTGAGCGTCACCTGCAAATCCACCTGATCACACGGATGTTCGAGTGTGATGTGTGCCACAAGTTCATGAAGACACCTGAGCAATTACTGGAGCACAAGAAATGCCACACTGTCCCCACCGGTGGGCTCAAGTAAGGAAAGCAAGTACACAAACTTTTACTGTGTTAAGCACCTTAATACTGAGGGGATAGGATAAAAGGAAGTCAGTCAGAAAGGGTTGGTTAACTAATAATCCAGATTTGGGGCTTCCTTGTATTTAGATGACCCAAGGCCTGTCCTTCAGGCTTGCATCATTACAGCAGATTGGTAACCTAGCAGCAGAGGAGCTGTAACAAACCAGGGTCCTTTCCCTTTTCAAGACAAAGAGGAGACAGTATGTGATGGGTCCTACAGAGAATGAGGCAGCACTGCAAAGAACTTTTGGCAGAATAAGGGTTTTTTTTCAAGGCATCAGAGCAAAAGAAGCACCTAGCACAGGCTCTGTTTTGCACCTGGCTCAAAGAAACTAAATCCTGTACAGCCTCTGCAACTAGGTATGAAGTTACAACCTTAAAGGTTATAGCCTTTGTATACTCAAATGCAAAGTCATTTCTCTCCAAGAATGAGTAATTTGGATGCTTTCTGCTTTGTCTGCATGCCCCACAATAATCACTGTTGTATAAATTAACATGTAATGAGTAATACAGTCTTTTAAGAAAAAAAGCCCTTTGGTTTTGGCTGTGGTGGTGTCCTTTAAGGCCTTTTGGTGCAGAGCAGTGTTTCTAGAGAATGAGTGTGCCCTTATGTCAAAGTCAGACCCCTGAGGGAAGGAGGGACTGCTGGGAGGGATATGCTTGCTCTCTGGGCAGGCAGTGTGACATTATGAAAGAGGCACATCCCTGGTCTCTGTCTGTTCCAGCTGCTGCAGGAAAAAAGGCTGGAACCACTTGGAGCCCAGCTAGGGTTCAGCACAGGGCTCCCAGCTCCTGTAGCTCTTGCTGAGCAGACTGATGTTTTCGGTGCACTGTGGCTGGGACACGAGGAGCGCGCCATGTTCGACGTTACCGCGCGCAGCTCCCTCAGTCTGCGCTGCAGCTTTGGAAAACTGGTCCTGTTTGCCAGGCAGCCTCTGGTCTCCAGCTCAGTGGTTCCACAGACTGGGATCTGTGGTCACTTGAGATGAGATGACTGAATCTGGGAAGAAGACCAGATTGAGAAACAAGCAGTGTGCCAGAAGGACGGGATGTCTGCCCTGGACATACAGACCAGTTGTCTAATGTGCATTTGGTTTAAGTTGCGTAAAATCTGTCCTATTTACCAAGGAAAAACCATGACCTTATGACTCAAGGCTTCCCAACAGAATGGGTTTCTCAGTCTATATTCCTGCCCAGCTCAAGTAATAATTAGATACCTTGAAAGCTGCATCTAAGAAAAAGCTCTGATTTATTTTTTTTTAAGGCATCCAGAAGAGCCTGAAGAGATCTAAGTAAAATGTATTTTTCTGTCTCCTGTTTGCTGTGGGGGAAGAGAAAAAAAACATGATTCTTCCAGCTCCAGGTCAAAATCTGAGATTCTGATCCAGAGAGCACCCAGCCCAGGAGAGGTATGTGTGCATTGACAGCCAAGTCCTCTGGTGCAAGAGATAATCACATTAGAAGCCTCAGTGACAGGCTCCCTCTCTGGATCAGAGTACTTGATGTGCATCAGGAAAAGTGTTTTAATATCTCTTTATTCTCCTGTTATTACTCACTTTCCTCAAAAATCTCTTAATTAGCTTGTAGATTAACATTAAACCTGTATGTGCAACCAGATGTAGCAAGGAAAACATGCAGAGAGAGAGAGAATCTCAGCTTAGAAATGATCCAAAATGCCAGAACACAATTAGCAGACCTGCTAAACAGTGAATGCAGATGTGTGGCAGCTGGGGACGTTGGAAGACAGTAGCCAGGTGCCTTAGTTGTAAGTTTTTATCCAGCCCTGCTCTCTGAGCTCACCAGTTCCATGTGGAAGGTGCGTGCTTGGTTCAGTACAGCAGAGATCCCTGGCAGGGAGCTGTCCCCACCAACTTCCTCTCAGCTGCACCAAGCAACAGCGGGTATGTTTTGGGTTTGGTGGCAGCCAGGCTTGTCCAGTGTGCAGCTCAGGCTTCTTTCCAAGCTTCCATGATTCCCTTCTCTGACCTTCTAGGCCCCTCCTGGCTCAGGAACTGGGGTGAGGCCCTTTGCCATGTCCACCCCGGGCCGGACGCTTGGTGCTGTGAGTAAGCAGAACCCACATCCTGTTCCTACACTGCAGCGATTCCTGCCACGGCAGAGGCGGCTGTAGGCAAACACTGCCAAGCACACGCCCCTTTCAGCATGGCTAGCTCATCTCCCAGAAATGGGAGTCCCTACAAATCATCCTAACAGCCTGGCTTTCAGTTGCTCCTAGCAGGATACCCAGCAAGCTTATTGTTCAAGGTCACATAAAAGGGAATTCCTAAGCTTTTGCTGTACGTGTGGTATTACAAGTTTATTCCATCTTTACTTAAACAGCTGCTTTCATACTCATCTGTAAACACTCACTTTAAACCACTTCTTAATGGAAAAAATGGCCAAAGTGACTTCGTGCAAACACTAGGAATCGTTACACAAAGTACCTGTGCATCAGTCACCCACCCTGCACTCCCCGGCCTGCTTTGGGGGAAGACCCCATCAAGGTAAGCCAGAAGGTTAAAGGGATGCTCCTTCAGAGTGAATCAGTGTTTTCCTAGGAATGCCATTAAATGGGCAAACCTCCTCTAAGTAGAGGAGATGTGTCAAGCTGAACCAAATATTGGAAAGAGGCTTCACAGGGAGAACCGAGTGCCTTTTTCTCCTCCTTAATAGGTCAGAAAGGGGCTGAGTGCCAGGGCTAAAGCAAGAACGCAGGTCTGCCAGCTGAGTGACTCCTCTTTCCTTTGTCCCTGCCCTTCCTTGCTGTGTTGCCAGGTGCCCGTTCTGCATCTACTCCACGAACCGCCCCGCAGCCATGGAGTGCCACCTGAAGACTCACTACAAGATGGAGTACAAGTGCCGGATCTGCCAGACAGTGAAAGCCAACCAGCTGGAGCTGGAGATGCACATCCGAGAGCACCGCCTTGGCAACCATTACAAGTGTGACCAGTGTGGCTACCTGTCCAAGACGGCCAACAAGCTGATCGAGCACGTGCGTGTCCACACCGGCGAGCGCCCTTTTCACTGTGACCAGTGCAGCTACAGCTGCAAACGCAAAGACAATCTCAACTTGCACAAGAAACTGAAGCACGCTCCACGCCAGACCTTCAGCTGCGACGAGTGCCTGTTCAAGACTACCCACCCTTTTGTCTTCAGCCGCCACGTGAAGAAGCACCAGAACGGGGACTGCTCCGAAGAGGAGAAGAAGGGCCAGTATTCAACCTCCAAGGAAGCCAGTCCGCTCCTACCAGTGAACAGCTCCAGGAACCTTCTGTCACCCCTCTCAGTCATGTCTGCCTCCCAGGCTCTGCAAACAGTAGCTATGTCAGCTGCACATGGCAGCGGGGCAGAGCCAAACTTGGCAGTGAAAGCCTTGGCCATCAACGGCACTTCCCTGTGCTTTGATAAATACTGGAACTCAGAGTTTGCCCACCTTATTCCTTTAACAATGTTTTTCCCCAAAAACCACTATGATCTCACATTCCATCCACCCAGACCTCAGACTGCACCGGGAGGTGCCTCTTCACCTAAACACTCCTTCCTTGCCTACCTTGGACTAACAGAAAGGGCAGAAACTGTCTGAGGGCAGTTGCATTCTGTACCAAAAATCCCCCAACAAACCCAGCAGGTTATACATTGCTGCAAAACGTAGCCCCAAGAGGTAACGAACACTTGTACTATATCATTAGTAAGGTTTAGCAAATGGCTCTGTGTGTATACTTATTGCATTGACATGAAAGCTGCTTTATTAAATCTCCAAGAGGTGACCTACTGCATACTTCTACCTTCAGAGGCATGTTCCCAGTACTCTTATCTAAGAAACTATTTTGTCTTGTTAAGCTGAAAAAAAAAAGAGTGTCCTTATTGGCAATCAGCACTTGTAAGATGACATATTGATGCATTTTATTTTTTGGGCTTTGTGTGCGTGCGGGTGGGTGGAAGAGAGTCTGCCTGTAGTGTGCCATGACATTGCTTTTGCACATCCCTTGGATTGGCTTATTTAATCATTCTTCTTTTCCCCTTTTCACACACTCGCTTCCCTGCCTTCCTCCTACCTCCCCCTGACCTGTGGAGCTGTGGAAGGAGCAATGTTTGGGGCAGGGGGAGAACTGGTGTATTATTCCAGTGCTGTTTGCAGCTTCCTTTAGCTGTTTGATGCCTTGTACTCAGTTGTCAAGGTTTGAGGATTTGGGGTAGAACTGATAAGGAAAAAAAGTTGCTTTCAGCACTGCAGGATGAGAGCATGACAATGAAAAGGGTGTGTATGTGCAGCCTACACACCCACACAGCAGGCCTAAGTCACAGCTCTTACACAGGTGTGACAAACACCTGCCTCTGGGCCACAGCATACATCTCTTGTTTTAAAAGGGCATATAAATATTATATATATACTGTATTATGCAGTGGTTACCTTTTAGTTTGCAGGAACAACTTGTATAACTAGAATTCTATGGTGGAAAAAAAAGAAATCCAACAAGGGGATTTAAAAAAGGGTATGGATAAATTCTGGGTATAAATACTCAGACTAAAAAAAAAAGGCAGTTTTGCACAGTGCTTTAGTCTTGCACTAGTTTGTTTCTCACTTGCAAAAAAAAAAAAGAAAAAAAAAAGAAATTGTGGGCTGAAGTTATTAAGACTGTTTATTTGAAAAGGTACCAGTAACTTCTTTGAAATATAAAGCTATAAAAAGATGCTTTTGGAACCATAAAGTTCTCTTTTATACCCTCAGTATTTCAATTGTACTTGCAAATTTGACAGTTCTCTCGCTCCCCTCCATGTCGTCAGTAATACTTTATTCCTTTCTGTTGATGGCAGATAGAGTGTGTCCTGCTAGGAAGCTAACTTTGTACTTATTTAATGCTCCTACTTGTGGTCATTAAAATGACATGTTATATGTAGCACTTTATTGCAGGAAGAAGCAAATGCAGATTGGTTGTATAACCTTTGTTAATCTCAAAATGCCAAGAGTGATCTTCATGTAAGAGAAGCTAACTGACTGTTAATTGATTTCTGTTCCTTAGACAACTTAATATGCGGGAAGAAAGATCGGGATTAAAAGCACTCTGTTTTACAATTGGAAGTATAAAATGTGAAGCATTTCAAAATGATCATGTGACATACAGGAATGCCTTCATACTGAATTATTGTTTTCCATGGTGTCTCTTGGATTTTACCAGCTATTAGAAGTGTCTGACCTAGCTTTTGCCACAGTCCTCTCCCTGTCCCTTGGCCAAGCCACTGTAGGAGGTGCCCTGAGTCACATCTTTCATGCTATCTACCCACCCTCGTGCTGTCCTGAGGGAACTTCTGCTGCAGGTTGTTGTGGGATGGGGGGGATCCAACCACCCCTTGTTCATGACAGCAGGAAAGCAATGACCCAGTTCAGGAAGGCATTTCTTGTCCACAAGGGCTCTTAGCCACATGGACAACAAGAAATGTAACTCAATCTTCATTAGTTCTTAAATGAAGCTTGTGTAGAAAGACTTTTTGGATGCAAAACTTGCATCACTTTAACCTATTTGCAAGATTCCTACATTTGTTTTATACTGAGATGGCCAAACATTCTCCACTGTCATGACCAAATTCTTCCTGTCTGGGGAGGACATCCTAACCTGCGCACTCCTGTTACCATACCAGAAGCTAGTTACAAGGAGGAAATATCCAAAATCATAGCAGGTTAGCATTTGGCATTATTAATTACAGGACAGAGAAGTGTCACCATTTGTTCACATTCCAGCAGACAGTTTTGGTTCTAACGAGCACGTGGCAGTTCTGTCTCTGCAGTGAAGAAAACCCATCTGCTCCAAACTGTGCGTAAACCTCGGCAAACAACTTACCTAACTCAGGGCCCTGCTCACCGCGCTTTACTCCAGCAGGACTCCTGCTCACATCCCCCTGGGAGTGCAGACAAAATAGAAAATACTGTGTTGGTAAGTACTCAGAGCATAAAATAGTTACTATCTCGACAGCATGAAATCTGCAATCTGTATCCAGCAGCTCTACCAGTTCTGTAAAACACACTCCACACGCGCATCTCTGACCACACCACAGAAAACCAAACACTCCCCAATCAAAAAGTTAATTTTTCACACCTACTACAGGTAAAGTACAGCTGTCCAGGAGGAAGAAGATGTAGGAATGTTATAATAGTAGGCCACTGTATCTAATCCAAATGGCAGTTTATATAGGGCTGGAATTTCCAAGAGTGAGCTGCCCGCATGCGACCGCCACGTGTTCGACCATGTTCCACTGCACCAGTAGCTGACCTGGCAATGTTTAGTGTACCTGGGAAATATGTTTAGCACTTTGTAAAGGATAAATTCATTCTTTCTGGCAAGTTATAGAAGTTTTCTCTGTAAGGAAAAGTGTGTTAGGAGGTTTTTATTTTTTTAAGAAAAAAAAAATACACTATTTATCAGAGCTCTTGCATATTAAAATAATTTGTTTTCAGTTCAAGACTAAAGACAGGAATGTTCTCCAGCGGTACCCCCTACTGATTAATGACCAACAGTTCTGATAAACTCCCCCCACCATAAAGGTAATTTCATACTGGTTTTCACTATGCATTCTTTAATGAAAGCTAGCATGTTTTTCCATTCAGTCATTCAGTTAAAGTTCTCAGCACTTTTTTCTTTCTTTCTTTTTTTTTTTACTTGTTGTATTATGTTCAAATATCATTCTGTTGAGGTTTGTGTACATTAATAAAAATTTGTATTGTATAAAGCTTTTTGCATTATAAGGCTGTACAGGGTCATTTTGACAGTAACTGGTATATTTCTTTGCATCTTATGTTGCATTGCCAATTTCTAGTGTATCCAGTTTGGAAGTACAATATACTCTAATTAAAAAGGTTGGCTATATTCTGGTTTATTTTGGTTTTCCTTCCTCTCTATTTTTCACCTTAAATATATTTCAAGTTGATTTGGAGGGGGGGAAGGCTTCTCCTACAAGACAAGAAGATAACATCTTCCCTTTTTTCTTCTTATCAATGAACTCAATCTTCAATTTTGAAATTGAAAAGAAAAGCTCTGGCTCTCACTCCTGATGAAGAAATACAGCAGATAGTCCTAGGACAGCTCCAGAACTTCACGCTGTAGGCCCTGTGCTTGTAGCAACCTTCCAGGTTAGTTCTCCAAGGAGGATAATTCCTCTTCTGAGCACTCTGCTCAGTCATGCATTTCAAAAAAATCAGTAGTAGTTTGGTGGACTTGCTCTTGCTTGGAAGTAGCCCAAAAAAAATCAGGGGAACTTCCTTAAAGATGAGCTAAGCAGTGAATAAAAGAACATGGTGCACTAAAACATTGTTGTGAAAATCTATTTTTTTTAATTGTAAAAATATTGTGTACTCGGTTTTATCAGCATTTTAGAAAAACCTGGTTTTTTAGCCAGAGATTGTTGGAATAATTAAAATGCACAGAGGACACTAAAGAAGAAAACCCTAAGAGCAGACAAATTTCCAAGACGCAAAGGTACAATTGACTCCATTGAACAAGAAAAGATACTAAACATCCTAAAAGGAAGTTAGACTACTTAAACACTAACCAAGGAAAGAAAATCATCTGGGTGTTCATTAGATAAGAATTATCCTCAGATATATTAATGTTAACATTAAATACATGTGGACTGCCTTTTTCCCTCAGTTAGGGCAGTGTTAATGTCTAATCTACTGAAAAAACTTCTTACAGTTCTTTCTACTGAGGTGTGGATAATAATTTTCAGGGCCTTTATCAGTACCTTGTACATGGTGCTGGGTGTTGGCATTCACTGGTCCTCTTCTGCTGCTGACTCCTCAGCTGAAAGAAAAGCTTTGACACAGAGTTGGTAAGTCATGGTGTCTCTCAGGAAGATGTGGTGTCTCTCTCTCTCTTCCCTCCCACGCTGGATCTGTAATAGAAAATATACTGTGATACTCTCTGTGGAGTTTTTGCACTAGACATAAATAGTTATCCTAGCAATTAAAAGGCAATCATGCAAATCATGCCCAGAGCAGCTGTGGATGCCCCATCCCTGTAAACATTCAAGGCCAGCTTGGAGGGGACTCTGAGCAATCTGGTCTAGTGGGAGGTGTCCCTGTCCATGGCAGGAGGGTTGGAACTGGATGACTTTAAGGTTTCTTCCAACGCAAATCATTCTGTGATTCTATGAAGTGACTTAATTGGTTAAGTAAGTTTTTAATCACCAAAACCGGACTGCAGAATTACTTAAGCTGGGAGGGGGCTGAATTGCTATCTTTCTTACTGAATTATCCTGGCTCCCTAAGTAGTCAGCTAGCAGCTAAGTGCAAGTTGTGTAGTATCTCCAGCCCTCGAGTCATGCCTAGTCTCAACCAAAACATAAACTGCCTGCAATCAGCCCCTGAAGCTTTAGTCTGACAGAAAACCCCTGTGTGCACCCAAATAGGGGTGTTAGTGACATGCTGAGATGTGATAAGGAGCCCCTGCCCATTGCAGCAGGTGGCTATAACAGGCTTGTGGACCTGCATGATTTTAATCAATTAACTCAACTTTCCCTAGTCTGTGTTTTCTGATAATATTCCAATATCCACATGTGATTATAGAAAACAGCTCCAGTTGTGTACTGACCCTTTCAGGAAAACAAGAAGTGCCCTCTTTTTGTTCTGAATCTACGTACATTTTTAATATATGTTCTAAAAAATAAACTTAAAAATGGCATTTTTTTAAGGTAGTTATTTCTTACAATCCTACACATGCCACAGTCATCATGAGCCCAGCAGAACAAGGCTTTAAGAGAGAATTTTGAGGGGGGCGGAAAAAGCCAAAGCAAACCAAACCAACAAACCTACAATTTTCTGTAGCACTTCACTGCCGAGAGGGCTTCTCTACAGTGGAGGGGATGGCATCGTTTATGCAGAGCTGTGTTTTAAGATCCCTGTTGTGTTAAAAATACATCAGTTATGCTCCTAACAGACAGACATCTGCATTATATCATCCCCCATCTTATCTGCTGCTAATTGGCCTCCTTGTTGACAAGTCTCAGCAGCAAGGTTAAGTGCTGGCTGTAAAAGCAATGTAGCCTCTTGCCCGAGGGGTCAGAGGTCAGGCAGACCGTGCTGGAGCCTGCATGGCCTCTTTCCCTGCTATATATTTTCTGGGAGCTAATAAAACACCAGGGCAATCACTCCTGCCTGGAGTCTGCCAGCCACCACAGTGTCTGTGGAGCTGCAGCAAATGGTCCCTCATCTCCCCAGCACAGAGCACTCAAGGAGTCTGCAAAGG
The DNA here is from genome assembly GCA_013397845.1 of Melanocharis versteri. Taxonomy (NCBI): domain Eukaryota; kingdom Metazoa; phylum Chordata; class Aves; order Passeriformes; family Melanocharitidae; genus Melanocharis; species Melanocharis versteri. The sequence continues at coordinate 1,330,872 of VZTG01005665.1, read as the reverse complement.
AAAAAGGCATTTTCTCTTGCACCAAAGTTTTAGAAACTCCCTGAGAAGCAATTAAAAAATCCCTGAAGTGACAGCTAGCCTTGAACATGGGGCAGCCACTGCCTCAGTGTCCAGCATAGCCCTTGGAAAAGGGATGGGGGCACACCTTGCCTGAATTCACAGGTTCCATCTGAACCAAAGACTGGGGTTTTACCTGGCTGCTGAGCTCCTTGCAGAGCTCTTGGAAAATTGGACACATTCCCAGAAAGCCATCCAGTTGCTGATGCCAGGCAATACATCGGGAACGCAGCTGTTGGGCTTCCACGTGGGCACAACACCTGCCTTTGACCAACCTGGCAGTGGTTTGATTCACATGAAGGAAAGGGAAAGGGAACTTAGAGCTGGAGCTGAGCAGTAGCAGGGGTAGGGGAATACACTGATTGGAAATGTTTCATTAAGTTAAAAAAGAAAAAAAAAGAAAGCCCCCTCTCCCCCCCCAAAAAAACCCCAACAACTGTACAGGAGAAGAGCAGAGCATCAAGTGATAGTATGACACTATTTTTGCAGCCTGTGGCAACTTATTTCCCTATTTAAAATGGGGAAGAGCTTTCCATGCTCAGTTTTGCTTTGGTTTTTTGGAGGTTTTTTTTTGTTTCATTTCCCTCCCCCTTAATCATGATTAAAATCAACAAACAGAACAACTGTGGAAAAAAAAAAAAGCCAATTCTCCCCCCTCCCATTTTTTTCCAGTTTAGGCTATAGTTAATTAAAAAATACTTCAAGTTTTTGTAGTGGAAGTTCCTTTTCTGTTTGCATTTAGTTCTGCTCTACTTTACTTTTCGGACCTCTACTTTCTATCACATACCTTTCTCTTTCCAGCACTCCTCAGACAGCATTTCACTGGAAGTGTAAACTTTGGATTGTTACTCTTCTGGGAATGTGCCTGTTTAAATAAAGAAGAGAAAAATGTTCTCTCGCTGAGCCCCTAGACCTTCGTGCCAATGTTTGCAGCACAGCCTGAAGTGACCAAAACCAAAAATAGGCCTTGCTTCCTGGCTGGTCAACAAAGCATCAAATACTTTCTTGATTTTTCCCTGCTATTTAAGCCTGGAATGTTCATTCACGCGCCAGGCCGAAGAATTTGTTTTTTAAGAGATTGAACAGGAAGCCAGGTGGGAGGGTCAAAGCTGTAACTAAGGTGCTCACACGTGGGTGAGCAGGATTTTGGAGCCACAGGTGCAAGACTGCATCAATGAATAGGAGCAGGTTTCTCCCAGTTTGCTCTCACTGCCTCCAGTTGCCGCAAATTACCACATGAGCCTGGTCTAGGCCCTGCTCAGGGCTAGAACCAGCAAAATAAATTAAGACAAACTATCCAAGTCTGCTATTCCTCGACTGCAGGGATTAACACTTCCCTGGTATCCAGACTTGCAGGAGATAGTGTGCAATAGCATTCCAGCACAGTTAGAAGCAGTGCTCGTTTTAGCAATAAAAATCACTGGATCTCTCTTTCCTGAAACCGAGAAAAACACTTTAAATGGGATGGGACTGTAAGTAAAGATAAACAGTTGCAGGAAAGCTCCTTCCATCAGCAGGGTTCTGAAATAATATGAATCCATTGGTGGCTGTCACTCATGCCAGCGACACTTTTAAAATGTACCAGAATAGCTCTATTCACAGGTGTTACCAGAGCAATGCCCACTTGCACTCTGAATATTTAGTAAGCAAGCATTAAGACTTCATGTTTTTATACTTAGCCCCCTATTTTTAATGGGACTGCATACCCAGAACTTAATGAAAAGATCTAAATATAATGTCAGTGTGATTTAAAAATATGCAGTGCATCTTTTAAGTTGACATTTCAATTAAAAATAAGTAAGATCCATTTATATGGTGATACTGCGATAAGATTGCATCAGTCAAATTTCATTCCTACTCAAAGTGACAGATTTCTCTAAGTCAGAGCCAGGAAATTCAGTCCTCCAGCAACTCAAACCAGGAAAATATAACTAAGGGTGAATTTAAGCACTTCACAAAAATTAGGGTATCATGTTTCAAGGATACATGTATTTCACAGAATCATAGAATCATTAAGGTTGGAAAAGACCTCCGGGGCCCTCCTTTTGTTATTAATGAATTTATTAAGACACTTTTTGTATTATCTTTCACAGGGAAGGCCAGACTGAGTTGCAGCTGAGCTTTCACCTTTCTAATTTTCTCTCTACATGACTTAATGACATCCTTGTACTTTTCCTGAGTTGCCTGCCCCTTCTTCCAAAGGTCAGAAATTCTTTTTCTTCCCTGAGTTCACCAAAAGGTCCCTATTGAGCCAGGCCAGTCTTCTTCCCCATCTTCACACTGTTACTTTCCTGTGGCAAGTCTATTAGGACTAATAACTGCACTCAATTTTGCATTTGCCATTCAGCCCAAGTCACGTGAGTGTTGTCATTAGTTTTTTCTGTCACCTAATCAATAGCTCGCCAAGATCCAAGCTCTTACTTGCTGGTAGAGACTTCAAGAATCCTCCACATTTAGAGAGCCAAAAGAAAACGGACGGGGTATGGTTTTGTAGTGTTCAGAAAATCTGTTTCCCATAGAACTTTTTTAGTTTCCTGGGCTAGTCCAAGAGACAGCTAAATATTAGTGACCAGATATAAATAAAAAAGATCACCCAAAACTGTCACTGGCAGCCAAGAGGCCAGAACTCTGAAATGTCTAGTGGGAATGCTTCCTAACCTGCCAGAAGCTTGCATGGTTCAAAGCTTGCTCTTGGCACTGCCAAATGACCAGGGACTACCTCTTCCCCAGTCATCTGCCAATTCATGACAGGCCAAAAACTCAGAAGAAATCCCTTAGCTCTGCAGCTCTTTCCAGAAACCTCAAAAAGCCAGGCTATTTACCTCCGACTCCTCTGAGATCTGCTGTCTGTACGAATGTTGACATTGAATTCACTGTGCAAACGCTGAAAGACAGAGACCTTCCACCCCAGCAGAAGTGCACATACCTGGTCTGCTCTTGCTCCACTCTTGCAGAGGGTGGCCTGCTTGTTGTAACAAGTTGCAGTGCCATAACAAACTCAGATCAATTACCTTGCTTCCAATGTAAGACTCCCGAGTCCCTCACATCAGCTCATCACAAGCTTTCTGGAAGGCACTTCCTGAAGACTCCCTTCCTGTAAACAAAAAAGGAAAAAGCACTTACTCAAGAACACAATATTGTCAGTCAAGCCAAGTGAAATCTGACATCTTACACCATCCCAAGGATTCATTCAACCTGAATTCTGATGGTATCCTTGTTTACTCTTCCCCTCCTGGCTATAAAGAGGACAGCCAGTAAAGAAAGCTACCCTGAAGGAAAGACTCCCTCCCTCCTCTTTCGAAGGTTTTTGAAATACCTCCCAGGAAGGTGAGAGAACACAGGGAAACCTTCCAGCCACAGACAGAGACTGCTGCTAAGTGCAGGGGAGAAGTCCCACCCTCTTCAACTCCAGCAGGCGATCTGGGACACCGGGCAGGGGCAAGAGAAGACAGCAGCCTGTCCTCATACCATCCATCTGCCCAGCCCAGTATCTCTTGTGGGGTTCCTGGCAATAGTGACAGTTTCTCTTGCTAATGGACAACCAAGCACGTGCCAAAGCCAATCCAGTCTTCAGCTCATTCCAGGGAGGACCTGAGACCGGCAATAAAACTCTCCAGGAATGGAGGGGCAGGAGCTTGAGACTCTAATCAAAGACCTGTCAGAGGGTCCTGAAATCAGCCCTTTCTCACCAACAAGCTCAATATGGCTGTGACCTGACAGAGCCTGATGGTTATTTCGGACATGAGAGGTGTCAGAAAGCAGATTAATCCAGCCTAACTAGGAAATGGGTAACGTGCCCTCCATGTCTCATAGGCTGGCCATGAAGACAAGCAACTGTTTTTTTTCTTAATTTATAAGTCATGGGAGTTAACCTCGAGGTACTTCAGTCCAAAATGTGGTTCTTTTTTCCTGATAATGATCAAACAGAACACTGTAATTCAAATGCACATCCCAAAAAGGTGAACAGCAGCCAGCCATACCAACTGCTCAAGGCACCTGCTGCCAATGATTTACCCTCTTCCTTGCATAAATAATGTCAGAAGATGAACAACTTCTTTAAGTAATTCCCCTTCCTCATTCCCTGCCTGCACACCTTGGTTTGTCTGTGCTCATATCACATAGCCCTTCAACTATTCAGGATCTCCTTAATTCAAAACATGAATTAACATAATTACACTGAATACCACAGTGCAGCAACTTTTTTAACACATAAAAAAAAATATTTTCATTTTTTGCAGCAGGAAGAAACTGTAGACAACTCACGTCAGCAGCCAGATTAAAACAAACCAGTCTTTCTGAACAAAAGGTGCTCTTTCTAGAGACCTGGGCCCATTCATTACCTCCAGATTTAAGGGACTGCAGATTCCTCAGCTTTTGGGAAATACAATTTGACAGTTTGTAGAGGAAGATTGATTTTATTTATACACATCTATAAATAAAGGCTCCATACTGTGGCATCAGCCAGTCAGATGCATGATATAACTTCAGCATCTCCTGAAGAGAAACAGCCAGGATTTGGCCAAGGGACTATAGCGTGGATCATTTTCCAACTCCAGCTGAAAAATGCATTTTCCCTTATCTGACAGTGGTGAAGAAGGCTGCACCTGTAAAGGTACCTCTGCCAGCATTGCCCTCTCAGGCTAGAGAGGGGTCTGTCAGCCTTTGCCAAACAAGTCAGAGAAAAGAGATGCAAAGATACAGAGTGGAAAGAAATGAAAGGGAAGTGCTTTGCAAAAGTGGGACTTTGCCCTTAGTAATTAAAGGTCACATGGATTTCACCCCAGCTCTAGCAGCCTTCCATTTAGAAAGAAGTAAGGAAAAGGAGAACAATACACAATACAATTCACTGTGTGAATTATACAATACACCTTCATAAGAATCTAAAAGTATGAGCAGAATGAAGCTTTGAGGGATGGACAGATTTAGCAAGGCCATACCACATAAACAAAAGATATCAAGGCAAAAAAAAAAGGTGTGTGTGGGATGATCCAAAAGGATTTTAATCTGTTTGGGCTACAGAAAACAGGTTTCCTGGCTAAGAGCAATGCCTTGAACGACTTAACACAAACAGGCCTCTTCAAAAAAGTTATGCCCTTAAAGCTATTTACACAACAGCTGGGACTCCCAGTTTTCCCAGCCCTGCTTCTTCTCCAGTGACAAAACATTTTATACCCTCAGTAGCTCTTGCGTGTTGCAAAGCAGTGAAAAAACCCTTGCCAAAAAGAGTCCAAAATGCAGAATCCTGAAGGAAATGAGACCTGAGACAATTGCTCTCTGCTCACCATTTTGTTTTCCCCTGGCTCCAAGCAGCCCAACATGCTTCCGAAGGACCATGGAGCAGTTTCACACATTGAGGAGGGGGAAAAAAAGATGGTAACAAGTGGTTGTTCTTTTTACCTCAGCTGTAAATCTGAGCACAACACCCAGGACACAGCATCAATTCCAAACAAGTGCAGGCAGATATACAACGTGCTGCTTGCCCCGATCAAGCACAGAGCAGCACAAAAAACATAAGGCTCTCCAGCAAGACATAAAATTACTCAAATCCATTGTAAGCAGGAGTTCAATTTTAAGGAGGTCTAAACTCTCTTAACTCCAGAAAAACAACATCACTACCTAGACAGAGTAAGCCTACCCACAGATCCCAAACAGAATCCCTATAGCACATACAGATTTCAGCTGGTAATGTGAGCATTTTTAAGGAGCAGTGTGGTGCAAGAAGGCTAAAGACTGGGGAAAAAACATATTCAAATCAGCTAGAACAGAATATTTGATAGGGACATGATAGTTATATCCTGGTGAGTTTTTAGGGAGAAATAAAGAGACTCTGAGGAAGCACAACTATCCCCAGGTGAACCATCCAGGAATTTCATGGTAGGCAATCTAATCACCAGTGCCATGACTGCTTTGCTGTAAGTCCAGCAGATCAAGTGATGGGCCACAAAATCTATGGGTTGTTTCATGCCATGCATGGTGCTTTAATCCTGTATGTTTTGACAGGTTTGTACGAGGAAAGTTGAGGACTGACAGCAACTCCCCAAGCTCCTGGAAAGGATTCATACCATGAGGAACCACAAAGCCACCTGATGCCAGAAAATACAAACCACGCAGACCTCGAAACCTCTTCTGCCACAAGAACTCAAGCTTCTCACGGCCCAGACCAGGAGCATGAACTAAGGAGAGACCATTTGTCTCTTTTTTTATAGGATGTTTTACTCAGGTACTTCTTGAGTTCCCTAGTAAGGAAGGCAGGTGTAGTCAGTGCTGAAATTATGTATCCATTAGTATTTGCCATGAATCATTTGGCATCAATCACAAGAGGGGGTTTTTTGTCTCTCCCTGGAAGTACCCTGTTTTTCCTATGTGGGACTGTTTGACTACATCTGGCTGACTGGATCATCAGGAAGAATGAAAGCAGGATGCCCAATCAAGTACCAAACATCACTCAAAACCACTAACATTTACAGTTCAATCTCTGATCAACCAGTTTCAATTGTGAAAACTCAAATGTGGTTGAAAAAAACCAAATCAAAACACACACCCACAGGGAAAAAAAAAAAGGCAACCAAAGTTCAAAAACTCTGAATCCACCAGAAGATAGTTAAAGAGATGAATTAGTAAAACAAAACCAAAACAGAACACTAGAAAAAGCACACCACAATTCAGTACAAACAACAAGCTAGATAAAGGCAGGGAACATCTACACTGCTTTTTCAAAGCAGTGACTATTATGACCGGCACCTCTGAGAATGAAACAGAGCAAGCTCTCCAGTGTTTTGACCTCCAGAAGGTCATGTTCACAAGCCAGTGACCGTAAGAGCCAAGCTGCCATTCCCAGTGCCCACAACAATAGATCCAATTACTTCAACCACCAAGCATTGAAAAGCAAATGCAGCACATAGAGCTCACATTGCTTCGCTAATTCAAATACAGATATCCACAGAAATGAAGATGAGAGAACAGCACTCTTGCCATCTCTGGATGCTCTACATGCTCTGCTTAACTTTCCTTACACATTCTGGCTTCCACATTTCTTCCCCTGGTGTTTCCCTGTTTGGAGACTCTTCTCCTGAACTCAAACCATAATGAGACCGAATAAATTGATTCAATACCTATTTGCTTTGTGAATATCATTCTTGCCACCATTATTCACTGCAATTCTTCAGACTTGGCTAAGGCAAAATACTATTTTGTTCTTCTTTCAATTGCAGATGCATAGATCTGGTGAAAAATAAACTTGTTTCCTACTTAGTACTTATGAATTTGCTGAATAACCTAGCAGGTCAAAGAATTCATTTTGAGAAGAAACAAAATCCTTCAGTAAGTACACTGCTGAAGTAAAAGAGTTCAAAGGGGATCAACAGTATTTGATAAAAGGCAAAGTGAAATAAAAACCTTCAAGATCCAACAATAGCTGCCAAATACCCCATCCCCAAGGTCATCTGAGGAACAGCTGGGACCAAATCTCAATAAAAACCCCTTCACAAGTATCAGCACACTCTACCTTGTCCCACTGGGTGGGGATGGGGTTTGCCTGCCTCCCTGGGAGGCCTAAGGCCATCACCAAATCTGGCAGCTCTGCGGGCCCCCATCCTTGTACCCCAACTCCTGCACTGCCAGATATGATTGCCACCAAAATCCTCTGTCACATCTGTGTTCTCCTCAGGGAAACAGAGCTCTGCTCAGTGGCTTCTAAGTGGCAGAGGAGCTGTGCTGACCTGAAAGGTGAGCTGGATATTGCAGTTTAATGTGGCTGCTAATGAGGAGGCTTTTCATGCCTACTTAGTAAATGTCCCTATTTACTTTAAATAAAACTGTGTTAGAAGAGCCAAAACAAAAATACCTATCCAAAGTATAGCAGACAAAACTAACTGTGAAAGTGATACTGCTGCAGAAAAGTATGATGCAGCCCATTTTGCAAGGTTGCTAAATTATGTATTACGAAGGGTGGCACACAGTGACCTATTAATACATCTAGAGCCCTTTGTTGCCCTGTTATCAATAACAAACCTTCTGCACTATTTTGGGAAATGACCTTTCTCCACAGCGTGGTGTAGCACGAGCCAGGAACCTCCTGAGCTGTAATTCCAGCTCCACCACTGACTTGCTGCATGGTGAGGGAAAGTTGCTTTAACCTCCCAGGTGCTGTTTCTTTTTCTGCGAAGTCGTAGCGATACTCACCTCCCTCTCAGCTCAGTGGAGTGCCTCACCAAGTTCAAATATTTGAGCAGAGCTCTGGGGATGCAAAATGCCAGATCAGTGTGACACATTGCTGCAGCTGCTTAAGGATATTAACAAAGCAGAAATTCAGCTGCAGCTGGGAGAACATATTGTGCAGAGCTACAAGATTCTCTTTTCACAGGTGAGAATTTATAGCCACCAGCTTTAGGCTACAAATCACCACCCAGTAACATTTAACTTGTCAGTGTTTTCAAGCTAGAGTTTCTTTCTCAACTCACAAGAAAGAAAATCTCAGTGCTTGGTCCCACCTACATGGCAGCAGAATTCAGAGTAATGGTAAAGGATACACCTAAAATAACAGCATGCAGGTACCACAGGATGAGAATTACTGGGATGAGAGGAACGCACAGAGGATACTCAATTTATGCAGCCTGGGACATTTCAAATGTCAAAAACAAAAAAAAAATTTGGGTTATAGGAAGTTTCGGAGATTAAAAAAATAGAGCAGAGAGAGCAGAGACTGTAACAACACCAGCTCTTTCTCTCTCTCTCTCTAAATAAATAGAAGTCATGACTAAATGAAGTCATTCTGGAAACATGAACTATTTCATATTTCATTTGCTTTGGCAATAGAAATATTCCCAGGCTTAACCCCCTCATGTTGCAGGAACAGGTGGAAAACACTCACAAAACACAGGAATGTGCATAAGCATGCAGTAAAACTACAGGAAGGCTATACTCCCAACTCAGAAAAAAACCAGTCACATAACTCTTTTCCAAGGGGCAGAGATCAATTTGTTTTCAACACCTCACTTCTCTCCTGCGTTGTTACAAAAGATACCACCAGTATTTGAGAGCTGTCCAATAACTCTCTTTAATAATTTAACCAAAAGTTTCCCAAAAAAAATTTACTTTGTGGCTTGAAACCCATCCTGCTAGAGGAAATTCCATTTCAATTCCTTTGTAATTGACAGCACAACTCAAATTCTTAAATCTGCATCCCTAGTCCTTCAGAAATGAAGTGAGTTTCACAGCCTGGAAGATTTAACCTGAAAGCCACCCCACCACACCCATATTTACATGAGGAACTTCCCAGGGTGAGCACTATTCTTCCATCAGGATGATCCTCAAACGCCCTCAAAAACTCCTTAACTACTATTTAAAAGCCCTTTGTTTTAGAGAGAGAGAGCAGTACATTTGGCACGGAAGTTTAAGCATGACATGATTCAAGTTTATAAGGATTAAATTACAGCAGCTATTGAAATCCACGTTTGAATTTAATATTTAATAAGTCTCTACTGACAGATTTCATTTACTCATCCTAATTAACAGTGCCCAGAAACTGCTTTTTCACCTTCTTTAGAGCGAGCTAGGGCCAAACGCCAGCCCTGAGGTGGGGCACAGGCATGCCTAAGGCAGCGGAGGTGCCGAGGGGCCGAGCGCTGCCATACAGCACCATCTAAGGGCTCTCCCTAAGTACTGCTGAGGGGACCTATGGAACGACACCTATGGACCGGCTCCTGGATGCTCCCAGCCAGCTGCCAGGCTCCCAGGCACGCTCCCGGCCCTCACTCCAGTGCCACCACAGCAAAGCTCTCTGAGCAACTGTTTCCTCTCTGAGTCGCTGCCACTGATTCATCAGGAATCATCCGGAAAACGAAGTTACCGAGGAGCTGCCTGAGGAATAATTTTCAGAATAGCAAGATTTACCTCTGTCATCAGCAGCAATTTTTTTCTCTCCGTGGCAATCTCTTGGCATGCAGACAAGGTGGTTTATTACAAACACTCTAGATTAAGCACAGGAGGAGAAAATGTTATGGCTTCTAGATTTACAAACTGAAAAACACAAGTAGCTTTAATTCCATCCAGCTTGTGCAATATTTAAATCTCTATTTCAGCTTTTCCAGGCAAAATTTTTTCTTCATAATTTATACAAGTTTTGCCCATGAAAATATCTTCTTCTGGAGTGGTTTTGTGATGCAATCTACCTGAGGAAATACCACCCTAGCCTGAGGATCCCCTTAGTCCAGCCTTAATCTCAAGAAACAGCCAATAAAGAAAAAAAATAAATTATGAAACCAAAAGTATTCAAACTGTCCCAGAGAAATGCCCTTGCGTGTTAGATGTTCAATAAGCTTCAATGTTCAAAAATGTTAGATGAGAGCTATTCAGACTAGACTAATTTACAGGATCTGTGCCTGTCTCCACAGCAATGTTTTCTGAGATGAAAGAATTGGCAATGGGCCAAACAAGATTATTTTAATTATCCCAGTTTCCCTCTGAAATTTCCTGTCTCGTTGCACATGAAGTTTACCACCCCAAAAATGGAAAACTGACCCGCCTAGCAGCACAAACCTCAGGCAGCCTTTATTCTAGGACCTTATTCCATCACGTGTAGGCACATGCTCCACTGCCAACCTCTCCTGACCTCAGGGTGTGGAGGATCAGCAGCATTTCTAACATGGAAGGAATGGTGTGTGGTGAAAATGAGTGTCTGAAGCAGTGTCTCCAGCTAAACTGAAAGCAACGTGCATCGTGCAAGACATGAAACTGGGACTTTCAACACATCATAATTCAAAATAACTGTTTAATGTCAGTACAGAAATGAAGCATTCAGTGGCTTTTAGTGCTACTAGTGCTGCACAGTGGCTGTGGTCTGCTCCATTGTTGCAGGTGTGGAAATGACTAAAGAGTCCCACATTAAAGACTTTTTCATTTCTAAGAATGTCACATTCTAATGGATAGTGAAAAGGAAAAGTGAAGGACAACAATATTTGAATTGAAGTCTGAAACATTAATTTTCAAATCTAATCAGTTTCTATTGCCACTGCATGCAGAAAGAACCAGTCAGGTTATAAGTGCTGCATCGTAGCACTCATAAACAACAAAAAAGGTTTTTTCACTTTTACTGAAACTGTTTCTAAAAGCTTATTGATCTTGACCAGAGTTCCCCACTTCTCCTGTAAATCAGAAGTAAAGAACATGGCTTCAGCCTCTTGTTTTGAGTCCTGCAGATATCAGATATTAGCAGCTGTTGTTCAGTGAAGACAGACGAATCATACTCACAGCTCAAAATAAAGAAATCCTGTTTGGGTGAACACGATTTGCTCGGTTCAGCAAGCAAGGGCATGAAAAGTCAGTCCTCTCAGCCTCAGATAGCAGTCAGGATTTCCAGGTAGATCATTTTGTTAGGATTCATGCAATATAAAAAAAAAAAGAACAATATTTGCAACATAATTCACATTCCCATTTGCTGATTATTTTACTTGATTGAGCTCTGCCAGACACCATGCACTTGCCATGCTTTTGACATGGCATGTAGGGCAGAAGCCAGTTTCTTATGCAGCTGCCTGTCCTGGAATGAATATCTGATCTTTCTGATCTTGATTATGCAATTACAGCAATATTAATCCTCTCCACGAATTTTATGAAATTGGGATAGCTGAACAGCAGAGTTTCTCTTTAAAGTTCAAAAGAGGAGGAACACCAGAGCACAACAGGCTTGTGAAACACATGCTGACCTTTTAACACATTGACCTGTAGTGCTCTGAAAAGCTACCAATGAATACAGGGGAGAAGTCAGTGCTGGAGGTGGCAGGGGGGAAATGAGAAAACCAGCACACTGACAAGGCATTATTTTCCACCTAATGTCCACAAGCATAAAGGTGGCTCAGGATAACAACAATTCTGGCAGAATAAGCATATAAATACTCAGCTGTTTTTTACTCAGATCGAGGAGTAAAAGACAAGCATCTGAGCAACAGTAAAAGCTCCTAGTCTAAGCTTCTGAAGTCGTAAGGCACATTAATTGTTGCAGCTTCTGGTGCCACTACAGAGCCTTTGTCCAGTCAGACAATTTACAGTTTAGAGTTAAGGTGAAACAAGTAACTTACTCCTTGCACTTATTTTACAGGCTTTGCCAGATTTGACCAGGTAAAGGCACACATTCAGTGCAGATCCTCAATCATTTTCAAACATGTTCAATACCCCTTCTAGTTCAGTTCTACCCCTTCTACTTCTAAAAGATGTAAACCAGGAAATTTTTAGCATCCTAATTTCTCTTTCCTCTATGGATTATTTTGCCTACTTTGAAATACTAGGAAAGCTTCTCTAAATAAGAATAGACCTTACTGTGATGGCTGAAGTCTGTTTCTCCTTCCATGAGAGGAAGGTCTGACATCACAGCCTGGGAACCAGCTCAGCTGCTTTTCCTGAAAAGAGGCAGGATACATCTTAGCATAGTTGACTTGTCGCTGTATTTCCCATCCTCCACATCTTCCTAGGACGGTGCCTGCTTTCTTCTAAGATTTGATGAGAGAGAGAAAGAGGAGTAAAGGGCAAAGGTAACCAAGAGGTCAAGAAGAGACGGTTTCCCTCAGACACTGCTAACAAGGCACAGCACAGGAGTTTCACACGACTTCAGAAACCCTTGTTCTCCGCTGGTGAGCTCCATCCAAGCCCGGGTTCACCGAGGTTACAGGAAAAGAAAAGGTTGTACTTTTGTTGATCAACGCTGCTAAGCAACAAGTCATAAAAACCAACATCCCTCTTGTCTTCTGCTGGTTGCAATTAGAGAACTACAAACAGGATCACAGATTGAGGGCCGGGAGAAAACCTTTAGCAGCGTGAGTGTGCACTGCTCCGAGCCACACAGCCCGTGCAGCAGCTTCTCATTAGACATACATCCCGCATCCCCAGCCATTGCAGCCTGCACAGGGCAGGTCAGCCCGGGCCTCTGAAGCTGTAATAGCCTTTGGCTTCTCATAGGTTGTAATCTTTAGGTTGTAGGAGTCACTTTCAATTGAAGAAACAAAGCAGAAGTGCTGTCAGTCCCTGATTAACTTCATGAATATTTGAGTCATGTTAAAAGGTGCATAACTAAAGCTTTTATAAGCTACTCTACCAGCAGAAGATAGTAACACACAGCAGGAACTCACTTTGCCAGAGTACTTTAAGGAAAAATACAAGAATCTTATCATGCATTCTGAAAGGTGAAGCTTTTAACTTGTTACAAGTAAAAAATCTTTCACTCAAACTACAAGAACTTCTAACTACTCCCCACTTACAGCACAATTACAAACAAACTCACCTAGTGCCAAAGGACAAGTGTCACATGGTCCCATGCAACATAAAAATCCAAAAGATAGGTAAGGGAATTGCATTTATAATTTTTGTAAGCCTCACACAGCAAACACTGTGGGTCACATCAGTTTCCATGCCTTCATGGTGAATTATCCAAGATAAGTCTTATGCTCCCATGGGAGGAAAGAATAGAGAAAAATAGGCTTTCTTCTTGCTGCTCCATAATGCACCTTCTCCATACACTGTCATGAATGTCAGCTCCTCTCTTCCTTCCCTGTTCACCAGCTGAACTATATCTTAATATGACAGGAGGGAACAGAGTAGGTCTGTCCTTCCTGTATATCCTTCCATTCTAAGCAGGTACTCTAATTGCTGATGAGTTTTTAATTTTGTAATTTGTATTCTCAATTTACAAGTGATGTTAACGTTCCATTATGGGGTGGGTGGGTTACTTTTAAATAAACTGTAAGGAATATCACTCTGGAGTAGCTGAACTGGTTTTCAGAAGAGGAATCCTGTTGCTAGTCAGTCTGTGCACTGATGATTGTCCAAACCTTCAGGGGAACACACTAATTTTTCCTTAAATACATTCTTTATCAACTTTCGTTCAATCTTTCGTCAAATTATGAATGTTTTAGAACAGTCCAGCAGGAATAGTTACAGAAGTACTAAACCCAGTGAAAATGTTTTTCTCATTTTAAGTCATGAAGTATGTTACTTAGTGACTGAGCATCCAAGGGGGAGCAATAGAGCACTCTGAGAAAGGAAAATAAAGGAGAAATAAGTATGTTTGCACCAGTACAGAGCAAGCCAGTAATTGAATCTTGCCACATTAAGAAAGAAAACTTTAGGAAGGGAACTGCAAGGGAACTTTACTCAACTCCCATTCCCCAAATTCTCAAATAGCCAACGCATTGCAGATTTCACAAACAAGTAATATACATGAGGAGAACATAAAGGCTGAAGCAGCATGCACAACAGGAAGTAATGCATTTACAGAAGGCGAGGGCAGATTAGATATCAAAGAAAATTTTTTATTACTTAAAGCAGGACATTACAACAGAACAGTAGTCAAGAAGGGGTCAGTGGGTCCTGTCACTGAAAACAGAGAGATTAGATATGAAAGGAATAAGTCACACTAAGAGCATGAACTTGCTAAGAGCATTTTTTCAACCTTAAGTAACGTGGCTGTAAATATACGTGGGGCTTAGAGTAAAGACTACTGAACTGTAACCCTTACGCTCTCTGACCTGTTTCAGAGTCCTGGGTAAATCACTTGATCTCACCACACTTGTTTTTTCCAGCTGCAAAACACCAGCAACATCCATTACACAGGGACCTGAAGAAAAGTTTCACACCTACAGACAAATGCAAGACTTCGTAGGAAACAAGTTTGTGTATTTGAAGAGTTTATTCCTTACCTCCCATACTCATTTGTCTAACAGTTTGTCACACCTGCAGCTACAAACTTCATCTTGCTATTGTCTTTCCATGAAGTTACACTATTTTCCCATACTATTCTGCAATAGCTGTGGGTTTGTGTTAACATGAGAGCAGCTTGACAACTCCAGAAACTAAGAATATGTCAACATCCTACTCAACAGATTTGTTTACTATCTTTTTTCAGAAGCCTGTTTACTTGTATAACAATATTTTAATGCATTTTAGCCAACTTAATCCCACAGAGCTAAAAATGATGAGCTGGAAATGTTCTTCCCTGTCTTGGGACATGGATTGTTTACTGAGTTGTAGCCTACCAGCTGAAGCTCTGCAGTCCTTCTGAAGACAATGCATCTGCCCAGCCTGTGAGAACATGAGCCAAACTGCACAATTAATTGAACAGCAGTTGACTCCAAAACATGTCACAGCAAAATTCTACAGGCTACAAAACAAACTATTCAATTCTCACATGGAAGGCTCAGTCCACAGTTTGCACAGGGCAGCCTTTCAGTTTGGTAGGGGAGTCACTGAAAAACAAAGCAGGGACCCTCACTTACCATTCCATTTCCAAAAACCTTTTCAATATAAAGATATTTCTCCATCTACTGAAGCATGAGGCGCAACTGAACACATAAAGAAGGCAAATCTGATTTTCAATTAATGCTCTGCTTTAAGAGTAAAATGCAGTTCAAAGAACCTGCTTAAGTCATGGCACTTCTGCTAAGAGCTCATTTGTAAATTAACAACACTATAAAAGAAGCAACAAAATGAGAAAATAATGATAGCCCATGGCTTGAGTGAATCAGCATATCGGCATCCAGAAAACGAATACTGAAGAAGCTGTAAAACATATTCTGCTTGAGCAGTTGTCATTTAAACAAAGGTGCAGGCTCTATTTTACTTGCTTGGCAGCTCACGTATAACAGACAATGAAAACAGCAGTCCCTGACAGAAGAAGAAGTAATGACCATAATAAGGGTTTGATCTAACAGATAAACACAAATGAGGTCACCTCAAAAACTGCCACTTGAAACAAATGGACTATCAAAAAGTTGAGAACTCACCGGTTAAAATGCTGATGCTCTCATTAATTCATTTCCCACCTGACTGTCATTTCTTCTACAAGGTACCACAAAATACAGTCAATATTTAAAGCTGAAAGGACACAAAGGACACAAGACATTGCTTTTGGTTTGGGACACTCTCTGCCATATTCAATAGAGGCTGTTTAAATAAAAAAGAAACTGTAAGCACTACATTGCTCTCACAACTCAGCACCGTCATACAAAGTCATGGTGCTTCTGCCACTCCGTACATTCCTTCAGCTGCTTCTTTGTTGATTGATTGCAGTAATCCCAAAGTACCGATTAAGAAACAGGAATAAGTGGTCAGAGCTCAGAAGTTCTGTCAGTTTAGGTGGTGGAAACCACTAACACCAGCTATCCCAGGGCAAAACTTCTTACCAAAGAAATGCCTCAGCCCTATGGCCCCCAAAACACCACAGTGTCCCTCCTTAGTATTTCACTGCCAACAGGGCCTAGAAGGAAAAAGTGTGGGAAAAAATATAACAACTGGGACAAGGGGAAAGAAGATAAAAAAATATTTTGAGGGGAAAAAAAGCCCAATAAAAACAAAAACCATGAAAGAAAAAAGAGGATTTAGGTAACCCGATTCACTGCTATACTGGAATTGGGTTGCCAGAAGCCGAACAGGTGAAATTCAGCTAAAGTCACCGTACCTTTTGTGTACATGTCCAGAAAATCAAAACTGTGAAAATCATCATTTCCAACATATTTCTTTAAAAATTAATTCATCTAAGCACCAATAGTCTCATAAATTCTCCTGTTTTACTGGTTTTACTGGCAGGTCTCCAAAAATCAGCACTTTTCCACCTTATCCTTCACATTTAGTAGGTACAAGATGAGCTCTGCTTTCTAGATCATGGATCAGGAAAATGTTTCCTCCAGATTTTTCTCAAGGGAAAATAAAAAATAAAAGTGCTCTTGGTTGGAAGCAGTCCTGTCTTCTGCAAGAGATAAAGAAAAAAAATACCAAACACGACTGGCCATTTTGTTCAAATCCAAAAAATGTAAGTCAGATCAGAAAACCACAAAACATTATTTTTAGAGATAAATTATTCTAGTATAAAGACATTAGCTATTAAAACATCATGGGTAACATTTGTTCCATCTGATGTCTGCATGTAAAAAAAAGTCTAACTAAATTCTGCTTTTTAATAAAACATCTATTTTGAAACTGGGATGGTTAAAATTCCCTTCTCCTACTGTACAGTGTATAACAACTATCTACAGCTTCCAAACAGGGACCAAACACCACTATGTTCTATTTATATGCATACAATTTATTTAAAACTAAGGCTGTGGCCTGGTGCTGTCAAGCAGTCCAATGTTCTTGCTGTCACTCAAGGTGAGGAAAGAAAATGCAATCCATTCTGGCAACAGCTGCTGCTATACTAGAATGGAAAGCTGCAGTGTCAACTGCTCTGAGATGACCCCACAACCAGAATCAAACCCTGCACCACCACAAACCTCACTTTCCTGCCCTCCCAAACCAACGCATTTTACATGGGCATCTGGTTTTTATCAACAGATCTATGGCAGGTACAAATAGAAGATTTGGAAATCTACTTTTTTTCCAATATAGTGTGTAGTAATCTCTGAGTGAGTGCTCGGGTTTGTCATGATTGCTGCATATACAGAATCCAACTGAATTCTTTTGCGGAGTACTGGACAGGTGTTCTCTTCATGTCTGCTGCAGTAAAACATCTGAATCCACACATAGAAAAAGTGTTTTTAATGTTCGTGTTTACATAAAGCACTTAGCAAGAACAGAGTAGAAAACAATGCTTAGAGACCATCTTTGAATGCCTTCAGCAGCAAGTCAGCTGCCAGCCCAGGAGACAAGACGCCACTAAGAACTTTTTCTTCCAGAAGTGGGATCTTATCCTTGACTGCCAAGTGACTCCGGAAGTGCTCGAGCATGTTTTCCTGGATGAGGTTCCACATCCACACTTTCTGCTGTTTCCGCCGTTTGGCGACCAGCTCGCCACTCGTGAGCATGAGGTCACGGAACTCAGTCATCTTATCCCACATATCTGAGATCCCCTCCCCGGTTTTGGCAGAGATGCGCATTACCTGTTGGATTCAGAGGAATTGGTAAAGCCAAGTTAGCTGCTGGCCTTCAGGCTTCAATTACTGGATCGGGTAGATTGCATGGAAATTAAGAAATGTGTGAGGGAAGCTTCCTCCAATACTCACTTCATGAGGCTCTAAGCATTTCTGTGCCTTTCCCCCCTTCCCCCCCAAAAAGAATTTGTGACTGTACTAATAAAAATAGACCCTGAGATCCATAGTATTTGGGATAAATAGGCCTTGTCCAGCTGCTTGTATAATGAGAATCTTTTTTAGTAAGTCTTTCAGCTAAATGGTACATTATTGCTCTTTTAATTAAATGCAGAGTTAAGTGCATATTCTGGAAGCTGTTCTTTTGCACTTAAAATATGGTAGAAACAAGGTATTTTGACTATTTTTTTTGCCTTTGCTTTCCAGCCCAGGAATTAATTTTGCGAATAATATTTCAGACATCTAGCATAATCTTTCAAATTGAGCAGCCTGGTTTTTTTTTAAAAAGCTTCTCTCTCTTTCCACACTTACAAATGGAAAGGCTAATCCTCAGTCAGCCCAGGTGATTTAAACTCAGCTTAATGGGTCAATTTCAATACCCGGGTAGAGCAAACCTCCTTTACAGATAGAAGTTTATTTATAAAAGAAGTGAGAGTGTGTGTGTATGCTTATTCCATACACACATATTAAAAATTAGTACTGAATCGTCTCCTTAAAAATCCACCATAACCCTTCAGTAGATAAAATACAGCATTAAAACTGAAGACAGGATGAGAATACCAACTATCAAGCCAGAAGCATTATGTGAGAAACAAAACAAAAAAAAATTAAAGCAGTAAAGGGAACACATGAACTAGTGAAAAGACACAGATAATCACAGGCTTCAGAGTTAAAACGGAGGGAGAAGGAGATTAAGGGACATTTTTAGATATGCACAGTTTACAAAAAGCAAGTGAAGTCTGTACCACTTCTGAGGTCAGTAATAGCTCTGCTAGGACAGAAGTCCTGGGGAGGAGGACTGGCTTTGCAGTGTTCCATGTGGCACACCTTGAGACCAGAGGTGAAGCACAGACAGCAGCAATCACCTCTCCAGCACACCGTGAGACTAAACAACCAACTGCAATTTTTGTAGAAGAGCCCAGGGAGGCTAGGACAGCTAGATGAGAAGATACCAATCCTAACTCATTCAGCACTTTTTCTGGGGGAGAAAAAATACAAAAAACCCCAAACACACCACCAAAACCCAAACAAAACCAAACCAGGCCCAAAGAGCCCCACAAAACACAGCGAAGTGCACAAACCTTTGGCCTCCAAACCTTGGAACGCTTGCGAAGCAGCTTCATAGCACTGATGTACTCAGCCTGGATTCTCCGGGCAGGCACAACTAAATCACCATCAGCCTTATTGATAGCAACCAGATCTGCCATCTCAATGATGCCCCGTTTGATGCCCTAAATGCAACAAGGACAGAAATCAGGGGTACGCAGAAGGGCTGTAACACACTGATTCAACACAAAAAGCAGGTCAAAATGCTTTGTTACTTTCTAGTTTTCTCCCCAAAATATATAAACTAGTAAACATGTTAAAGTTAAGCCACAGAGTATCAAAAGTTTACATCCTAATACTTTCAAAATCAAAAGGGGAGCTTGAGTGTGCAATAAGTAGATGACACTGAAAATACTTAATGGTAACAGAATAATGGACAAAACACTATTGATATGGATTTTCTACACAGATACCACATGTTGAATTTAAGTTTCTCTTTCTAGTCCCAGGTACTAACAAATAAGAGAAACTGAAAAATACCTGTAATTCATCTCCACCTGCAGGTGGTAGCAGTAATATAAACATATCAACCATATCAGCCACAGCAAATTCTGACTGGCCCACACCTAAAAAAAATTAAATTCAGAGTTCACCATTTACTACAAACTTTCAGTCACATGAATGACAGTAATTATGACAGATCCCAGCACTGCCCCATGAACAAATCCCACTAACAAAACAAAGACAACAGGAAACACAACAGTTTAGTAAAAGATACACAGGACTAGAAAATAGACAGAATGAGCATTCGGGTTCAACCAGTGACCACGTAGGAAAACATGGGCAAAATCAAGGCAGAAAGTATGCAATTAGTAGCACACCTTATTTTCAAATCACAACAGGACAATTAAAGCAAACCCCAAGCACATACCTACTGTTTCCACAAGAACAACGTCGTAGCCTCCTCCTTCACAGAGCAGAATGGCTTCATTTGTGGTCCTTGTGACACCTCCCAGTGTCCCACTGGTTGGAGATGGCCTGATGTATGCATTCATGTCTCTTGACAACTCAGTCATCCGTGTTTTATCACCCAGTAGGGAACCTTAAATGTTCAACGTTAAATTATTTCAAAAGTGCAACACAGCCAAACTTCCCCTTCTCTCCCCGCCCCACCAATAAATGAGTGAGAAAAGACAGATCTCTTGGGCAAGGTCAGTCAAAGAAGAATATCCCAGTCATAGCTGCTCAAGACTTGGCTGAGGACTTTTGGAAGTTACTGCCTGGTTCTTCCACCTCTCAGAAGCTGGAAAGGCCTGACAAGCAGACCTTGGTGCTACCAAATACGAAGAATTTGTGCTAGGTCAGAACAAATTATAAAATTTCTGAATGGCTTTTTGAGGCCTATACACATCAGGCCACACAGTTGAATCTTGTCTGTTCCTGTCCAAAGGGACAAATCTCTGCATTATGATTCTGACAGGCCTTGATGCTGGTTTTCTTGTTTTAAGAGAGCTGGCACGTGTCCCTGCCTTCCTTCTACTCAAACAAACTGCAAATCAGATTCAGCAAGATCTACGCACTCGAGGCACACTCCAAAAGATGAGGGATGCTCAATTCTTCCAACTGGTGCAGCCTTGCTGTCACATTTTGCTATTCTACTGATGCATCCTGAAGGCATGCACTCAAGAACAGACTGCCTTAGCTCCACGTCACTGCACTGCTCTAGTTATTTTCGTAATAAATAGTTACACACCTCCAAGAGCACAGAAGCTGGAAAAATTAATGATGCTGCCTGGCAACTGCCCGTGATGAAAAGATCAAAATCAAGACTGTATTATTTGTATCAGACATACCACAAATCAGGCATGGTCAGCTTGTAATTTCCCTACAATTTTTTATTGGAGAGTTACAGATCACAGCCTGTTATCAGTAATCCTGCACAACTTTGAAGAAACTCAAGTTCAGAAAAATAAAATTGTAAGGCAATATTTGAACATTGGAAAAGAGGAAATATGAAAGATTTACAACACTGATACCTATTTCCCAATTTCATATCACATACAAAAAAAATATGAAAACTTACTTTTCTTTTATATTTTACTGCTATAGGCCCCAAATTTTCCTCCACTTGGCCCAAAGAGATACTTCTGTAGTTGACAAGGCATTAGAAACCTGACTAAAACTTTAATTCACGCTCACCACCACTTGTACTAGAGGAAGGGTCTACGGCCAACACAGACACTTTGTGTTTTCTTTCCGTAAGCATTTTCCCAAAGCATTCTATAAAGGTCGATTTTCCAGCACCAGGAGGACCAGACAACCCTAAATAATCATATTAGGGAGAAAAATTGTTAATCAAATAAATAATACATCTCATGAATACCATCAACATCTAAGCTGGTAACAACTCATACGTTAACACAGCATCACAACAGAGGCAACTAAAAGCTATGCCAAAACTACAAAATAGTAGTTTGGCAACACAGCAAAACTTCACTTCACCACCCCTCATCCTACCCAAACCAACATAATGTTGGGTTTATCCACATCTGTTTTCTCCCCTCCAAATAAAAGTACTTATACTGTATGACTTATCCTTCAGAACTTTCAAAATGTTATATACTAGAACTGCATTTTTCAGATTTACTATAAAATAAACACTCCAAAAGCAACAGCAAGCCCTTACCTTGAAGAGCTGTTCTTTCAAAAAAAAGAGGCCATTTATTTGCATGTCAAAGCTCACAAACTAAGATTAGCACCGAACTCTTCTCACTCCTATGCCCCAGTTCTTATTCTTACTACCTTTGTACAGACAGGAGAGATGACAGCTGGGCATGACACATGTTAGCAGTCCATCTCTTTGTAAGGGAAAAATATTTTACAGCTTCCAAGAGAAACAGGTTCAAGTCTCCTTCAGCTGAAAAGTAGGCTGCTTTAAAGGAGGGCCATAAAACAGGAAGGTGCATATTTTTCCTTCTGTAGACTAAAAAAGGGATTCAGGAAGTATTCAGGAAAAGACCTTCTTCGGGAAAACAACAGATCTGCTTGACTACATCTTTCCCTACGTGAAAATAACATCTGCATCAATCTGCAAACTACCTAATGTTTCACCTTATAATGGTTACAAAACCCACCCTGAATAACACACTCCCAAGAAGCAACGCTAATTTCTAAAGCATTTTCAAATAATTTTTCATCTCAAGCCATAATTCCACTGGACAATAGAAGTAATCTAGATTGGTTATAAACCACAAAAAAAACCCAATCCAAGACTACAGACCACAAACAACAGCAATAATAAAAGGTGAGGACTGTAATTACATGTAAGCAACTACTAGACAAGACATAAAAGGACTAACCCACTCTAAAGGCAAGTGGCTTTCCTTGATTTAACTTTTCTTGTTCCCTGTGGTAGGATAATACCTTCTGAAGGAGCACCTGGGCTACTTTCTTCTTCCTACTCTGAGTTGATTCTATAAGTGTGATGGCTTCGGCTAAACAGGCTCTCTGACCCTGGATTAGTCCATGGTAAAGTCTGTCTACGAGTCTCTGCTCCCGGTCAGAAAGTCCCTCCACTTGCTGCTCAGGGGCTGCTTGCTGGCACAGCTCTCTCCTCAAACCATTTGAAGAACAAATCCATTTTGTATGACAGCGGTGTGCCGGCCCAAGAGATTCAATGCCCAGGAAATCTGCTCGGGAAGCAAAGTGAAAGTTCGTGAAGTAAGTTCTTCTGGAGAAGTAACAGCGAGGGAATCTCAGCAGCAAAGAGGGGATCTTCATCTCGTTTGGAATTTAAAAAGTACCAGAGTTGCCAGTTCACTTCTGCTTGCAGACACCCTAAAGAGAAGGAAAAACATTTTTACTTTCTTCAAAGCACTTGTGAGGACTCCAATTAAATTTACAGACACCTGTGATCATCAGCTTTTATTTTATCTGCACCTGCTACCTTGAATAAAAAATGATCGTTCCCTTTTCCCGCTAAACAGACACAATAAAAACAGGCTACAGAATCAAAAGCACAGCATCTCTTTATTATCATACTTCATAAATATAAGTATTATTTTTATAGATAGGCAGGTAAAAAAAAGGCATTTTTAAATAAGCCTCTGAAAGCACACGCAGCACACTACAAATCCAGCAGCAACCAATCCTCATGCTTACGGGAAACGGCGGTATATTCCAGTTTGACGGGCTATTTTTAGGGCTGTCTTAACAATTATTCGGGATGAGGGCATATTTGCATGTATTTCCATCAGAAAGCAACAAAAAGGGGGGGCGAGGAGGGGCAGTTCAGAGACGAGAACATTCAGAAATAAACTGGAGGAGCTGAAGCCTCCCCGAGGCGCCCGGGCGGCCCCATTCCCGCTCCCGCTGCGCCGCCTCAGCCCGCGGCGGCCGCTGAGGGGATGAGGGCACGGGAAAACTCCCACCCGCTGCCCGCCGTTCCCGGCACCTACCGCAGCCGCCCCGCTCCGCCCCGGGAAGTGACGCCCTCAGGCTGAGCCGGAACGCGCTGCCCCGGCAGGGAAAGAGGCAGCAGGGCCGGGAAAGGGGGTGCCGAAGGGCGAGGAGCTCCCCCCGCCATCTCCCGGGCCCCTCAGAGCGAGGGGTCGAGGCCTCAAGGCTCAGGTCTGGCCATTCCATGAGCACGCAAACTCCCATGGCCGTGGAGTCACAGCCTCCCTGCCCTGGCCTTACAGGGAAGGATGTTTCAAATCATCCTTTCTCTCCTGAAATCTTAGAAATGTCCACTCTGAATCCGTGCGTGGCGATTTACTAGTCCTCTCACTTCGTTTCGTACACCAGGAAGGGAGAAGAAATGCTTAAATCCCCACTTGTGCTTATTAAATCACGTATATTTCCAGCCTTATTAAACCTCCTTGTTAAAGTTTCCTGTCATGGAATGTTGGTTTATTGTGAGGCGGGGTTTATTTTGCTTCCTTTAATTTTTTTTTAGACTATTATGATTTCTCCAGTCATCTGACCACCCCTTTTCTGCCCATCTTGTTAAAGAACAGAGATTTATTCACAATGAATGTAAATGAACAGAACCCACCGGCTGAGTTGTTCCCAGTGCCTGGCACTGTCCTGCAGACTTTTTCACAGTGTCATCACATGGGCAGTGAAAATGATGGACTATTAAATAGCAAAAGTTTTGTTCTGAACTGTTGGATGCACAATTTTAATCTCACTGCTGTTATTCTGCTCCATAAGACTATGATACACAGAGAACTGAACACATAAGGGCTAAGAAAATAAGCTATTTTGTGTCCCTATTAGCATGGGATGAAACCATGGCAGAAAGAGACAAGAAGTCCCATTTCAAAATAGCCTTGTGAGGCCTTTCTGTTTAACCAGGTCTTTATTCACCAGAGGTATCATGGATCACTATAATCTCTTTATTAACAAGCTTTCAAAGGCTCTCTGTTTCAAGTGTGGTGCTTACACCTAGGTAGCACATCCCCACTATTGTTTTAATAACAGCAGAAACAAAAAAAAACCCATTCTACTACTGCTTAATTGATCCTACAGTTTATGCCTCTTTATGTTCTCCCAGCTTGAATACTTTTGTCGGTGACCTCGACGAACAGGCGTGCAAAACTGCAAATTTCATCAATGCTGAAGAGGAGAGTGGATTGTTCAGTACTCTGTCTATGATAACCTTGTGGACCGGAATAATAGGAGTGAGATTAAAGCGTGCACTCAGCATTTCAGAACAAAACCGCTGCTCTTTTACACAGCCCATCAGTTGTACTGCCAATCTGATATGGCCACAAACAGGCATGAATGTGCTTTAGAGTCGTCTTCCTGCAAGAACTGCTTTCAAGACTTTGCATACTGGTGTGGTCTGGAGACCCAAATTGCTCAAATCATCCTCTTTTTCGTTCCCCTTTCCCCCCAGCTCTGTTATTCAACAAGTTTGCTTTTCACCAGTCAGAGACTACAGTCTCCAAAAGCCAGATATGAGAGGAAGACTTCCTATTGCCTTGTCAATTATATACACCCTTTCTTTCAATATTCTGGAATAGATTACACCGGTCTTCTAGTACTGTACACTCTTCTACTACCTCTGATTTTCTCTTACTCTAACCTCACCCAAAATAGGCAAAATACTCCCTTAGAAGCTGGACCATATCTAGTCTCTTTTATCTACATCCTACCATACTATACAGTGTTCTTGTGTTTCTCCTATGGTCATTTAATGTATGCAACTAAAGAGGGGTTTTTTTGGTTGTTATTACAGCCACCCCAATGAATTTTGGTTAGATTCGCTGTATTTGTGCTTTCTGATCTCCAACATACAGATTTCTCTTGGCTTCTGTATTCTTTACCCGTTCATCATTAATTTACTTAACATTGTTGCTGAGCTATTCAGTAGCTTGCTGCATCAGGCTCTGTTTCTCCTTTTTTTAAAAATTACCTTTCAAATTTGGGGTGGGGGAGTGTGTTTGTGGATTTGGATTTTTTTTTTTATTTCAAATTTAACTCGTATTCTGTGTTCTCTTTGCTTCTTTTCCCCAAGGATGTCAGAAGAATAAAAACATGCACCCCATAGTTATTCCATCACAGTCTGCAAACTTGTCCGAGATTTAAGAAAATTATCTGTTTTAACCTCCTTGCTGCAAATTTATCCCAGTGTTAAAGAAAAGAGTACTGCTGGTAACTCATGAAATGGCAGCCTTCCTTCTGAGCCAATACTAAATCAAACATCCTGTAAAGTGTTATAAATATTGTGCCATGAGCTGAAAGTGCAGGGAGACACGGATATTCAGGCAAAATGCGCAACCGAATCCAGATCATTACAAAAGAATAGAAAAAGACCCTTCTGTAACTTCTCGCAGCAGTAATAGTATTAACATTAGAATGCTTGCCAAATTCAACCATGCAAATTTACATTCCGTCTAACTGGCTTCCCCTTGCAGTTTTAGTTGGATTCATTCGTTCTTTCTTTCTCTGGCAGCACCGATTTCCTTGCTCTGTTCACCTCCTCTTTAAGTTTGTGCACATATTAATACAATGATATTTAATGTAGTCATAGACATTTCTTTGCAGCTATGTGCTGTAAAGGCAAATACAAAACCACAGTCTCTGACATGGTACAAACTGAAACTACAGTGGTGTCCAAACGGCCATTTGTCCTTTGTCTTAGAAGACACCCCTCAATTCATTTCAGTTTTCACAAAAGCAGAAAAGTTTGATCCAACCTCCTCTTTACAGCAAAATACAAAGCAAGGTAACTGCTGATTACAGCCTTCCTTTCAAGAAGAAAGGCCAAGCCGTTCAAGGACAGTCCTAGCACTCTAGACAAAATATACCTTCTGCCTTATCTTAAAAGATAATTGGACACTTGAAATAAAATCATTTGGAAGCATATTCACAGCTGAAAGTTTGCCTGTTGAAGTGCGACTTGAGCCCAGGCCTCAGATCTGCAATCGCGATTCAGGCAAGGAAACATCACTAAGTCCATCTCCCAAAAGCTCAGCAACAGCTACACCAACAGGTGTTTGCTGACTGTGAGCATCCCAAGGTTTTACTGCAAAGGCCAGGACAGAGCAGCAGGACAGCTGCCTGCCTAGGTGTGGAGAAAACAGCCTTAACACAGCTTCCCAGGGTGGGCCACCTACACAGAGGGGACAACCCCATGACTGGGCAGATTCTCTACCTGTGCTGGTGAGGAGCCGTAAGGTTGTCAGGGCCGCTAGAGCTCAAGAGCCTGGAAAAAGAAATTTGCTCTTTGAGCTTTGGCTGAGACCTACAAGAGAACATTTGAAGAAAGCAGAGGAAAAATTATCTTAAATAACTACGGTTTATATACATGTAATGTTTTTATAAACATGGGAGCTGAAGTTTCTTCGCAAAACCTTAGAGCAGTGACTTCAACACTTCCTCGTTGGTATGAACTGAGCTGTGATTGCACATTAGTGAGAAATGACATCAGCCATTACAGGAAAGTTTTCTACTGCTTATGCACAAGTTTTTTAATTGTTAATGATGAACTGCATGACGGAAAATGATTTTTAAAGGGGACAGATAAAACCACCTCTTCTTATAAAAGCAACTATCTTTTCTGTAAAAAAAGGAAAGACATTTACTATATAGGCAAAACCCCCAAACATTATTCATATACTACTACTGGTTGTAAAAGCCAGTTTAATAATGTTCTCCAAGACTGATTCATTGTTAAAATTAGAAACCTGGAAGAGCAAGTCACTTGCCAGTAAAATATTATTTTTTTTTCTTTCAATTAAAAAAGTATTTAAAAGCTTGGCTTAAAGAGTATGTTTTTCTCCATGGCCACCAATGACTCATGGTATCAAAGTTTTTCTCATGTAGTTCATTACTGCATAGCTGAAAAGGAAATCATTAATTGCCTCCTCCTGGTTTTTTTTTCAATACAGCAATGAAACCATAGCGAGCATATTAATAACCGTAAAAAGTATAATACAATCTGACACTTGACTTTGCCGAGACACCCTCATTCCCACCTACTTTTTGCTTAAGGAAAGGTTTGATTGGCTGCAATTTTTAAGTTACGTAGTTGCCAAAGATCAGTCCTGAGCAGAAGACTGAGACATTCAAGTGACAAAATACAGTCCTCCTTCCCTCCAGCCCAGGGTGCTAAAGGTTTATTAAGCCAGTTTGAAATGAGCACAATCTTATACACCATAAGTGAATACTGTCGTTCACAAGGTGAAGCATACACTGGGGCAAGGAATCAATGATGGATGCATAACTTTGTGTACCGCTGAAGACAGTCTGAACATTGAGGTGTTTTTCCCTGCATCTCCAACAGCATTGGTGCTCAGCGTTCTTTGTCCCACGCTGAGTGCCTCACTAGCAGGTGAAAACCACAATTGGTGGAAGTGAGATAGTGGGGAGAATTATCCATAGGAACATAACACTGCAGCAAAACATACCAAGACATTCTCTGTTCTAAGATGAAGAGGAAGACCAAGGCCATGGTAAATCTGATAGTCAGGATTCAAGACTGAGAAGTAGGAAAACCTAAGTGTTTCCAGCTGGGACCAAACCCGTGGTGTGAACATGGAAGGCTGCTTCTGGCAGGCCACCCGAGCACCTTAAACGTGAGGCTACTGTTTATCATGCTGGAAGTCTCTGTTTCTCTGCTGTGTAGGTGTGTGGATTCATGTTGTGTTTTCTTGCTTACTCTCCAACATACCCACAAAAGCAAGACTCTGGTCTTATAATCCGAAATTGTGTGCAAGCTGAATGTCCTGTTTTTCCAGGCAGCTGTAGCAGATGGGCATGAAAAGGACAAATAGGGAAGATTCTGCTAAGATTCAGTGTTACATGATCAACCCATCCAGAAAGACAGCACAACAACATTCTAAAAGGCTGACTGACTCAGAAAGGGCTTGTTAAAAAGCTTGTTGGATCATACTGTGTGTCATTGCTTGACTCCACAAAGCAAACACCTTCATTTAAGTACACCCTACATTTACAAAGCTTAGCCTAATGATACGAAATATTGTACCACGGAATTAAGATGAAAGAAGAATTCTTAAATAAGACAAAAAGGGAAGCAAAAAACTCCAAAGTCCAAACAACAACAAACCCCATTACAATCATAACTGATGCAGTTGCTTGGGGAAAATTAGCATACAGTGCGTGAAAAGAAGTAAAATATTTGTTTCTAGGACCAGCTAATAGAGATCCAGAAGGGAAATTTGGAATCTTTTTGTTCAGGAGTTTGTATTTTCAACTAATTCCTGTCCCAACTAGGTCCATGTTTAGAAAAGGATTCTTCATTCAAGCAGTAGCCCCATCTCGATATATCATTATATTATGTTGCAAGAATCAAAGATGTTCCACCTGCACTTCCCCCCCAGTGGCAGTCAGCCATTAATTTGTTATCTGAAAAATTGTGTTTATCTTTAGTGCAGAGGAATAAAATTGACATACAATTCCCGTGACTCTCGCCACAAGGCTCCCTTACTTCTTCTGGCCAGAAGGGGAAGCTAGCGCTATGTGGTTGAGTCACGCAGCCTGGAAGGATTCTGAACGCACGAGAATTCAGTTCACCGTCACCATCGTAAATCTGCCTTGCTTGGCCACGGCAGAGTTTAACTACCTGAGGAACTTATACACACTGAACATTTATTGAGAGTGCATTCTGGAGGCTTCAGAGTGTAAAATACGAAAGCCTCTCTGCAAGCATGGGTTCCATCTCGGTTTGGTTTGGAGAATTACTCACAGAAGACCAGCAGCAAGTGGCTGTAACCCTGTTTAGGAGTATTTTACAGCAAATTTCTGACTTCCCAGCAGAATTTTGCTGTTGCCCTATCTCTGGTCACTGCACTAAGTCAGGGATCTCTGTGTAAAACAAGGCTTACCTAGAAATGTCATCTTATTTTCCCCACCTAAACCAGAAACAAAATACAAAGCATACATCTTAACCAGAATACTGCTGCTGTGTTAAGACACCTGTTCAGAGCATTAGTGTGGGAAACAAACAGAAAACTTCATAGGAAACATATGAAGAGTTGCCTTGTTGCATTAATCAATATTAAAGAATTTTGGTTTATTGTTTAGAATGAAGACAAGAACTCTGCGGTACTCACAGCTCAGACAGCTTTTGGTCATCACACCTTCATCCTTTTCAGAGCAGATTTAACTGCATTTATTTGATGCTTTGCAATTTTAGTAGAGAAGGGGATAGACTGAATGACTGTGGGTTGTTTTTTTTCTGATCAGCTACTCCATTTCAGTTTCTCAGCATTAAAAACCCGGCTGTTTATTTGACTTGAGGTAATCTATCAGACGTGTTAGATGGCCCTTCCCACAGTGCTGTGGAAAGAAACAGCAGCAGTCAGATGCCAAAAGCTGTATCTAGGTCTGTCCAAAATTTCTAGTTTTGTATCTATCTGCATGTCTCTAGTCTGGCCTAGACTCAGACTTTCTGCCATTTCTGGAAGGAAACTTCCAGGAATACTTCACTTCTAGGAACTTCCAGGAATGCTCTCTGCTCAGCCAGAGGCTGACTATTCAAATTGTCGATGGATGAAACATTAAAAAAATGAATAGAGGAACTCATGAATACAAGTCTGTGTTACACACACACACACACAACCCCCCATCCCTTGTTTCTGTTTGCCATTTATTCCAAGAGAACATATCCCTAGTGCTACTTTCTTCTCATGAAGCAAGACTGATACTAGAACAGATGCTGAGTATGCCAAGAGTGCAGTCACCAATAGTGGAGGTTTGACAGGTCTTATACGCCCATTAGGTTTTAAAAATAATCTAAAAGGATGGAATAAGAAAAAAATTTATAGTGTTCCATTAAAAGTATTCTAGGAGGCCTCCTGTATTGCAGTCTCTTCCCCATCTCCATCCCTTTCTGCTGCTGACTTCTTGTACGTACTTATTCTAAAAAAGACAGAATGAGTGGAGACTCAAAGGATTAAAATAGCAGTTACTTGCAGAATGAGATGTTTCTTGAATGGAAGGGATATTGATTTTGTCTTCTCATATTTTATACCAAACACTGAGCTATAAAGAATTTTTTGCTCACACCAAATTTAAAAAGTGCAAGAAAATTAGAGCTCAAGTCAGAGCTCTCAGCTCTCATTCCACGTTTCACAATCACATGTCAATGACATTTCACCTCCCCTGTGCTCCTGTTCCACTTGAAGGAAAAGTAAGCAGTCATTCAAATCCACACTCCCTTTAGCTGGTGTTCTGGAAAAACAACATTTCATGTGTTAAAGCCTCATGATCTACCCATCTAGTTGCAGAAAGCATAAAAATTCTGCTGTCACCTCCTTAGAGTGAATCCATTCCTGTAACTAAGCTTATGAAAAGCATAAAGGTGGCATCAACAATCTGCTTTAATGACAGTGTTTGTATCATTTCCAATTACACAAGTAACATTTCTCCAAAGTCATTAGTGCCCTGCCATTATAGCTGTCATTGCTTCTTCAGTCTTGCTGCTCTGAGAGCAAAGACTCTGTAGGCTCCTGTTAGGAATACTGATAAGCTGCAGGAAAAGCTCTTTTCCAGATGGTCTTGTATGAGGCATTCATATTCCAGCACTCCCAGTGATGGTTAAATGCTCATACAGAACACACTCCTGAGCAGAAAGTGAGGTTTGTTACTAGGATAGCTGTGCAAATCAATACATTTTTCAGCTGCAACTCCTCTTTAACTACACGGGCGTATGGAACAAGGAGAAGAGGGGGAAAATAGCTTTGCCGGCTTTATATTAAATCACTGTGTGTCAGTAGGTATGAAAATACATTCAGGTGACAAAGGCATCCTCAGTATCTCTGACAGAATTCAGCTCTTCGAAGTTCAGACCAAGCCCTAAACACTCGCAGCAGCAAAGCATCCAAGAAAGCATCAAGAACATCTTTGCTATTCCCAATATGCTTTTTTCTAACCTGTCATTGACAATCTCCAACAGCCAATGCTCCAAAACCTATCCAGATAACTTGTTAGTGTTTAATATCTTTACTGACACAAATTTCTTCCCCCTGCCCCCAGTATTAGACTCAATTTTATTCTCTGCAGTTTAAGCCTGCCATTTCTTGTCCTATTCCCTGCAAAGCAGAGAAAAGGCATTGAACTCTTCTCCCTCCGAGCAGCTATCTATGCATGTTTCAAAACCTCCAGGTTTGAACTTTTCAGTTACTTTTAAAGCGTATTTTATTTACCGTTATGTTTTAGAACAAAACTTAGTGAGCAGGCAGTTTCCTCACTTGATTCTGCCACCATGCACACAAACACTCCTGCATTAGTTACTGTGGTGTCTCAGAGGCTCAGACAACAGGGCAGCACATAATTCAAAGGTTACTTCTGAAAACGCTTTGGTCAGCTTTTTTGGAAGAAGACTACAAATACAGACCTAATGCTAGTTATCTAACCACATACTTTCTTAATTAATGCATTCTGAATAACAAAGACCACCTTTTAAAGTCTGACCTGTAAAAGAAAACTGTTTTTGTTCCTTGTGATCTAAGAAAAAGATGACAGCACATGCATTTTTTTCCATTGAAGTAAGACAAAATGAAAAAACCCACTCAACTTTTGCCTCCTCACTTTAAGGCATTTTTTTTAAACAGTAACTCTCAGATGCTTCTTGGATAAATGTTTTAAATCTTATTTTAAAAGGAACAGTGAATACTTAGCAAACAAGCAAACAACACTTTTAAGTGTTTTAGTGTTAAAAGGTATCAGAGAAACTGTCAAACAGTCAAAAAAAGAAAGAGGAAGAACAAAAAAAAATAGTTTAATCCAAGGGGATAATCTTTGTCAATTAGTTTAACTAATCTTTTCTGAGGACTAATCTTGACATTCCACATGATCAATTTCCAGGAGATATAAAATTTAAAATTTTTAGCTCGATTATGTAAGAGTCCTGAGATTAGGCCAACCTTTTCATAGAATCATTGCTCATTCTCACAAGAGCCTTATGAAAGCACCATGAAATGATGAATGCCTCAGGATTCCCAGGAAAATATGATGGAAACCCACTGTATTTCTAGTGGAATGACAATCACTAAAGGCAAGTGCAAAGGCAATATAAAATACATAGACATACAGAACTATAAAGCAAACCCATTTTGTGGAAAGGCAAATTTTAACCAAATAGTAGAAGAAACATTCTAACTACGAATATGATTAATAAGTGGAACTGGGTACATAGGGAAGCTGCAAAATACCTTCTAAATTTTACTTTAATCCCTACACAAAGCCCTTCTGACCATCCCATACTCCACTGAAAGGATGCACAATGCAGCCAGCCCATCACCTGACTGGCATTTACTGCACTTCTGCATGTGCATAACATGTACAAGGCTCAAATATGCTTCCAATGCAGCATTCCTTAAAGAATTTCTCACAAATCTTTATGCACCCAAAGTGTTGCTTTAGTTTTTCAAAGTTGTTTTCCCTCCCCTCATAGCCCTCCGGCTTTTAGACTGATCTTTTCAGAGGCTGAAATTCATAATTCATCTGAAGAACATAGCATCTGTTCCATTGTGAGATCTCTCCCTGTGGCTGGGTCAGCTTTAGCTAGAGGGAAACCACATGAAGCAAGTCCCTCCAGGGTTTTCCCTTTCCTCCTGTAAAACTATGATTTTCATTTGGGGGAGGTGGCAGGGAAGAAAGTGAAGCAGATCCCTGTACTCCCCCCTCCCCAGGTATGAGGACTTAAATTTCTCACCTGTTTTCATCCAGCTTTCCAGGAAAATCAAAACACAAAAACCCAACCAAAAGTATTCCTTAAAAGCAGGAGTATTACAGAATTTGCCTTCTCTAAAGAAAGGGAATTTAAAATTATTTGCAATCCTATAATTTGTACCTTAGTAATAAACCAGCAATACCAGGGTAACCATGTCAGACTTGTAGTCTGGAAGCTACACTTCCAACAACCCACAAAAAATAAACAGGATACTTATGGTATCACATAAACTCATACTATACTTTTTTCAGTAACCAGCGCTTTTACTGTGCTCTCCAAACTTCTGTAAGGACTGAGGAAGAAGGGCTGTGGAAAGAGGGAGCAGGCTACAAGTACTGAGAGGTAGGAACTTCACAAGGAGCCTTCTGGTTCTTCATTTGAAAAACTAAAACCAGACACAGGATATAATCCACAGCCCATACATTTGAAAATATGGAAATTTGGAGTGCCTGGTTATTACACATGCCTAAAGAGGATATCATCAGGCTATTGTTACATTCCATGGTGTTCTTTTTGAGGAAATGAGGCCAGCTTTCAGAGACATGCTAGCCAGAATTTAGAAGTACAGTGCATTCCACCTCTGACAACTGTGTATTTAGTTTGCTACCTCTCTGGTTTTTACTGCTTATTGTCATCAGAAACTTCAGATGACCAGAAAAACCTCGACCCTGCTTCCAGTGGTGCAGGTCCAGCCCCGTTCCTGTGTAAACACCAAAACCTTCACATGTGCAGGCTTTCACCCACAAGTGCTGTACGTAGAACATTTGTGCCTCGGATGGAATTTAGAGAAAAAGAGTTGAATGTGGAAGGCAACATCTGGTATCTGCCATTCATCCCGCATGTGGAAGCCAGTCACAACCACGTTTTCCAAACTTGCGTAGCAATGAAAGGTTCCCATGTGGAGATGCCTAACAGTGTTATTTGGGTTAGGCTTTCAGCTACACTCAGTCCCTTACAAGGGCTGTTTCCTGTTTATGTGACAGGCCGTGTCACATTTTTCAGGCATTCCAAATACAGTTGTACAGAGAATGAATTTTGACTGGGCTTCTTGTATACCCCACCTGTGTAAGGCCACGGTAATTCCCAACACAAGGAGACACAATAACATTTTACAAAACATAAGGGGTGACCAGAACATGGAGAAAAATAGAGGAAAGGCCACATATTCTGCATATCCTTTCATCCACCTTACTATTGAAGGAACAACAGTGCAAGAGCACCCAGACACCTCTGAAACAACAGCGAAAATAAACACCAAATACAAGATCACTCATAGTGTGGCCACGTGATCCTTTCCCCCCATTTAATCCAACACAATGCTCAGATGCAACACAGCCTCCACGCACGTTCAGCTGTGAAGTTCCAGGTCTGACTACGCATGGGATTGTTCCAGGTAATGGCACTGCCATACGCCTGTCACCCACCCACTGCTGCTGGCACAGAAATGGGCATTCCCTGTACTTTCTCAAGTGATGGTAAGAAAACCTGGCTGTGAACCTTCCCTTGCCACTGCACGCACATGGATCTTTTTGCTTTGCTTCTGTTCATTACTCACAATATGGATTAACCTGGGGCTTGTATGGTGCCAACAGGTCCCATGAGGGAACAGAAGGCCCCTTAGTCAAAGTATGCGCTGCTGAATCATGGTCCCCAGACTCTAGGTTCCCACCTCAAGGTGACAGCTCAAACTGCCATATGCACCCTTGCCAAGATTAAGACATCCCACTGCTTTTCTAGGAATCTTTTTGAAGATGGTCAGTTCCTAGAGTTTAATGGTTTAATATTTTGATTGTAAGCTGCTTTCTATCAATGTACGCTCATCAAGTTCAACTGAAGATTTACCACTTTATCTGTTCAAACTTGCTCCTGTGACTTGGGGGAATCGCAGGGATACTTGAGGCAATGACATGATTCCTGAAAGACCAAGAGCAACACAGTGGGGCAGAAAACTGACTGGCCACAGTGCCCAGATTGTATTCTGAATTAGAGCCATATCAATCATTAGCAGTAGTGATACAAAGAAACCCCACACCCCAATTAAAAGCTACCCATGAAAGAGTATTTACAGAACTGCTCTCTTGGCACAAGATAAAAACCCAAGTCCTGGACTCTTAAGTCTCCAGAGCATGCAGATCAAGGTAGCTTCTTTCTGTGGTGCTTGAGAAAACAGCATGGCCCAAATCCAGCAGACAGAGGGATCAAGCTGCGTTTGAGAGGCTTGGAAAGTGTTTGTAGTCAAACCATCGGCCGAATCACGTTCAAAATGAAGCCATGCTTGGATTCAGTTTCTAAATAGTGCTGTTGCCAACACTATGGCCTATGGTGATTTTGACTTGAGGAGACTGGTCCACGAACTTGGAGAAATATCTGATGGGACAGCAGCCATCTTTCAGTCTCCACATGTATATCTGAAAACACTCAGGATTACCAATCCCTAAAGTATCAACAGAAGGCAGAAGTGAAGGGCTCAGAGATGAGACAGACCCTGCTCTCCTGCCAAGAACCAAGTGCTCCAAAGAAATAGTGAAGTGTTACTGCAGCACTACACACATCAAGTCTCATTCTCCTGCTTGTTCTAAGCTCGGTTCAGTAATCTAAAGGAACAGCAGACCAAGAAGTTCAAAGTTATAACAGGAGAAAGGGGAAGGGAAAGTTATGCATACCATTTTTCTTTATAGAAAAGAATGTTTTTACATGTTACAGGGACATTGGGGAAAGCTGCAACAGGAAAATCAGAATATGTTTTACAAAAGCAAACTGTGCTCTTCCCAGCACATCTAAGCAAGTGACCACTCCACATAAACCAAACTCTTTGAGCAAAGAAAGCCTGTAATATAATTATAGCTCATTTTCTATTTACTGTAGTCCACAACTGTGACAGCTTTTTATCACTGCTATGAGATATCTTAACTCCTGTCTACAATCTGAAGCAAGTGACAGTGCTTACTTCTTCAAAATTAAACTACAGCAGTCTCCTCTGAGCTTTACAGATTTAGAGTCTCAGATGAGCTGGCAGGATCATGAAGAGAAGACAGATTTTTGAATTCATGCCTTAGTGGCAGGATGAAAAGGGGAAATCACAAACTAGTTCCTAAGAAAAAAATATCAATCTGCACATATTAGAATAAAAAAATCTTAACATTCCTTAAAGATGATTGAATCAAATTCCAAACTTCTAGACTGTTTGTAAAATTTGGGGGTTTGTTTGACATTACTTTTGATTACTTCAGCCACACAAGATCAATTAACAACATACACTGAGGATCACTTCTAACTGCAAGGCGTTCATCAGACCAGCATAAAAACTGTACCCATCTTGCCCATTCCCTGCAACAGAGCTGCTCACCTCTGTAACCACATCAAGAACAGAGGATGCTTATGTTGTCAATCTTACTGGAGTCACTTTTGTGTTTGCAACAGGCTTTGATCAGGAGGCTGCCTCTCCATCACACCTGGCTCACAAAAAACAGTTCACCACATATCCCATGGGACACAGCCCTCCCAGCTGAAGGCACCATCAGCTCCTACCGGTGGGGCCAATGAAACAGGAGCCACCTGTCAGCCACCTCAATTAAACTGAACACAAGTAGGGAACCAGAGCCCTCTGCCTCAGCAGCTCCCAGCAGGAGAAGGCACACAGACACGTGATCCACTGTGGCACAGGGACAGCACCTCCTCAGGATGACAAAAAGCAATTTGCAGAGTTCAGAAAAACAAGGGAAGTCATCCAGAACATAGAAGTCAGTGAGGGGAGCTTAGGGAACAGAGAAGAGAGAACATCCCCTGAAAGACAACAGGGCAAGGGTGTCTCTCTTCACTGAGTTAAGTCAAGGATAGAAAGGGCCAGAGGAAAATAAGAGCCATTTTCCCTTCCCTCCTGCACAGAATCACAAACATATTTAGGAAAATGAAGTGTGAGATGATGCGTGTAAAAAATATACTGCTCCACCATGGCTGGTGATGGTAGAGTTATGTTGTATTTTTAGGCAAGCATCCAGAAAAAGG
The DNA here is from genome assembly GCA_013397845.1 of Melanocharis versteri. Lineage (NCBI taxonomy): Eukaryota > Metazoa > Chordata > Aves > Passeriformes > Melanocharitidae > Melanocharis > Melanocharis versteri. The sequence goes on along the minus strand of VZTG01005665.1, from coordinate 1,293,492 downwards.
TGACTGCCAGTTCATGGCCATGAATCACAAATCTCAAGAGCACAGTAAGAGGCTACAGTATGCTTCACAGAACAAACCAGCAGCAATTACTGAAGAGAGCACCAAAACACAGCTAACTTCCAAGGTGTCCATCAAAGGTTTAAAGTGGGATGAGACAAAGGAAAAATCAAGGAGATAATCACACCAAGAAAGGTCCGTATCAATTTCAGATACCTCTACACTGATTTATTGTCTTCAAACAATGATACACACACACCTGTATTGTTTAGAGGCTAGAAAAGACAACTATAGTTGTCTTAAGACAATAAAAGACAAGATCTACAGTAGCAAGAGGAGTGATTTAGCAAGCAAATGGCTTTAACAAAGTAGATAGCAATACCAGGTTAGCAAGCATTAAAAGATCAGGCCCATGATTCTGATACAGGATATGGTAAAACATGAATTATTTTTATCCATACCTTCCTAAACCCATACAGGTAAGCATGACTACCTCTCTTAGCTTTCAACAAATCTTTAAACGTTCACCAGAGACTCTTAAATGATTAAAAAGTCATCTCCACTCAGGGAGAATTATTTGATTTCCAGCATTTAAAAGCCAAGGCAGACATTTCAAAACACATTCAGCTCCATGGAAATATTTGTGTCCACATACACTGCTTTCCCTCAATACAGGTATCCCTGCCTTTTCAGTTTCTCCTAACAGGGACTTGTCTTGGCTTTTAAGTAGCGTCTTCTGTGTTTAACCCTTTTGTTCAGGAGACTAAATGGAGGAAATTATGAGGAAATAAAACTAAATAAGCAGCAGGAACTCACCTGGTTACACTGTAGGCTCTATCCATGTTTCTAGTGCTCATCATTCTCCATTTCGTGAGACATCAGCAAGAAACTCTTTTCCTTTCTTTTTTGTCCTTTGCCTTTTCCAGCTTTCTGACTCCAACTATCCACAGCAGTAAGAAAACTTCTTCAAAATGCTCCAAGAATTTTCACAAGGGCCCCAAGCCAGCAGTTGTTTCCTCGCAGGTAACTTCTGTCCTACCTCCCGTGTTTCTGGCTGTTGGTTTGTTGTGGTTTAACCCCAGCTGGTAACTAAGCACCACTCAGAGGCTGCTCGTTCACTCAACCCAGGTGGGATGGAGGAGAAAATTGGAAGGGTAAAATTAAGAACACTTCTGGGTTGAGATAAAGACAATTTAATAAGTAAAGCAGAAGTTGCACACACAAGCAAAGCAAAACAAGGAATTCATTCACCACTTCCCATGGGCAGGCAGGTGTTCAGCCATCCCCAGGTAATCCGGGCTCCGTCACACATAACTGTAACTTGGGGAGACAAACTCCATCACTCCAAACACCCCCTCCTTCCTTCCTTCTTCTTCAGTTTTACATGCTGAGCATGACTCGATATGTTATAGGATATATGGTGGGTCAGCTGGGGTTGGCTGTCCCGGCTGTGTCCCTTCCCAACTCCTTGTGCACCCCCAGTCTCCTCACTGCTGGGATGGGGTGAGGGGCAGAAAAAGCCTTGGATCTGTGTAAGCTCTGCTCAGCAATAACAAAAACATCCCTGTGTTATCAACACTATCTCCAGCACAAATCCAAAACAGCCCCATACCAGTACTGTGAAAAAAAAATAACCCAGACAAGACCACCTGAGAGTCTCAGGTGCTACTCCAATCCACTCATCTTATTTAATGAAGTACAGCTGAGATACTCTGCACCATCACATGAGGGTAAACTTTTTCCTTGCACCTAATGTCTCCACACCCCAAGCAAAACACTGGATAACAGATAAAAATATTATGTGTGATAAAATATTATGTACCCAACACTTCAACAGTATTATAGAAAAATTGACAACAGAAGGAACTTAGAAAAACTGGGATCCTGCACGTCCCACTAAATTCAGATTACCACTGAAAGTTTCTGAGGCACTGCAGAGCTACAATTTTCTAATTTTAATCCCTGTTTAGGAAAAACAGAGAGGCATTACAGCCCAAAACATAAAAGACAGCAACATTCAAAGCAGTCACAACATAAAACTTGTCTTTTCTTACTCCAGCGCTTTTTCAAAGTTTATCAAAACTTGCACAGGATCATCCAAATATGAAAACATCCAAGTAGAAACACTCCTTAAGACTTGCATGATGGATGGTTACAGCACTAATTAAAAGTCACTACCCCACAGCTGCATTCCATAAAAAGGAATGAAACTGTTGGGAACAGCTGGGAGTTTATGTAGCAGGGGGTGAACATTTCAAAACCAAAGACAGTGCCTGAGCAGCAAACAGCATTCTTTCTCTTTTCGGTAATCTTTAAATTTTATTTATTTTAAAGACTGACATTTGTGCTATGACCGCTTCTTTATGAAAAAGATACATCAAACTGAATCTGAAAAGAAACCAAAAAACCTGTTCTTGGAATGTAAAAGTAGCAGGTTCTTCTCAATAGGGAACTTGTACATTATGGATTTTTTTTTTCCTCTGAGCAAGAGGAGAATTTTTAATTTAAAAAATACATACTGAGCCAAGTAATGGAATTAAATTTTAACAAAAAAAAAAAAAGGAAAAAGAAAAAAAATAAAAAGGTGGGATTGACTCATCCTCCAAAAAGGGCTATTACTCATTACAGTGACAAACAGATGCATTCTGTGTCTGGCTGAACACACACTGAGCTCTGCTGCTCAGCTTCCCCTCACGCTCCTGAATTTAGCAGGGCTACTAACCTGTACTAATCATTATGTCTAAGCTCAGCACATCTTCATTTCTAGTTGTTCCTCCTCCAAGACCACACCTTTATCTGGTTTGTTAAGAGTCTGCTAAGAAGTGGACAAGACCAGGTTTTAATCAAATGTAAGCAGTAACAACAGGTTTTATTCAAAATTTCCAGTAAAGAGGACCCACTAGTTTTGGAATAAAAGTACTTAAAAGTACTACAGCTTACATGAATATAAAAGAGCAAAGAGAAGAAAATAAACCAAGCAGTAAAAAAAAAAAAAAATTAAAAATATATATATATTTCTTTAAAGTTCGAAAGAGACCCCCACAGGGATACTGAAGTCCTCCAAACAATTAACAGTTACTAGGTTTGGCAAAACAAGATTCTCTCACAAAATTAAAAGCCTACTTTTGTTACATAAACTGTATAAAACTGCTCAATAGTTAAAGAGCACTCTGTACAAATTTGTCTTGAAATACATAGAGCTGCAGCCTTCAAACTGCAGTAATTAATCATTTTGTCCTCTTCACGGGTAAAAGAAGCCGCACAATTGCTTTGGGGGAAAAGGAAGAGGCAAAAATAGTCAGAACTAACAAGATGAAGCCACTATGAAAACAAAATGCACAACAAAATTCAGACCTCAGTTTAAACTAACACGCTATGTTTACAATATATTCTACATTTCAGTTGTCATTTTCCCCTCCCACTCCCACCTCCCCCCATTCAAATATTCCTAATTCCTTTATGGTCTAAATCTAATTAATTTCTAAACTTTCAAATACACCATACATACATTTAGCAAAAGAACATACCTAACAGTCTTACAGCAGTATGGTCAGGACACAATTTCAGAGATAGCACACAGTTATGGAGATTAAACCTTATGATTTCTTTTACTTTTAAAGAGAACAGCAACCATCAATTTAATGTTTTTAAGAAGTACTCAAGAGAGGCTGCAAAAAGCAGACTTGGGCAACATCCACTCTTAGCTCCAGAGGACACAGGGGAAACCAGTGAATGCTGAATGTAAGGAAGGAGAACCTTAGGAGTGCCAGCTGCAGGAAAATCCTTTGGGAACTCGGTCCAGCACACTGAGTTTGGCTTTGGCTCTGTCGTCCCTCTTGTACTAAGCCCTGCAAATCAACTCCACAATAGTACATTACAATGTAAACTAAAATTCTTTATACCAACAGTATGTCAAAGGGGTTTATTTATCTTTGTTTTCTGAATCCAACAGTTGGTCACAGAAGTCAAGTGTTTTCATGGCTCTTTTTCAGCTGTTGCCAGTTGAGGGGGGGGAAAAAATAAAAACGTGTGTCTGACTCATACATCTTTCAAGTACATGCAAGGCTCAACTGTTTCCAAAATGCAGGAGCTTGGGACCTTTTAAGACACTGAAGAAATAGGATTATGAGGAGAGCCCATCTGAGTAAGTACTTTATCCAGCCACTGAAGGGGACCATGGAGATGTATCTCTATCCAGCATGGAGTGCTCGTTACATCCTGGCGATGATACTCAGCTCCCCAACCCTGGAAACAGAATCATAAGCGGGGAAAGAAAAAACAAATCACCTTATTTTAAAATATTAGATACATGACAAGCATGCTTCTTACCAAAATAGCTTTCAACAGTCATTATCAGCAGGGCAGCATAGCACCCTTGATCCACCAACTATTATCACATTTCAACAAACAAATCAGAAGCTAAAAAAATCATAAGTGTGAGAAAAGTATTGTTTCAGAACTCTTGGAACGGCAGTCTTTAAAGACATAACCTGTGGCAGTGCAAAATTTCCCCATACATCACTGCCAGCTGCCAGCTGCCTATAAAGCCTCTGAAGAGGGGGATATTCAAATCTTCTCTGCCAAGACTGAAATCAGAACAAATTGGGGGAAAATGCTGCCAAACAGATCAAAAAATTAAAAGATGAGGTGATAGACTGATGTGGAAGTGGGGGTGAGGCCTCTGTCTGACAAAACCAAAGTATCATTCTCCGGATGGAGATGATAAACTGAGCAGTAAGTCAGAAGCATTCCTCCTTGGAGAAAGAGGGCATGGTCATTTCCCATCAGGCTATGTCTCAAGTTAAGACAGGTTTTGTTTCAGCTCACATCTGATTCTGTTACAGTAATTACCAAAGATATAAAGAGGTATCTAAAAGCATTCAAAATTGTTCTGTAAGTGAACCATTTTTGGGGCAGGTCTGAAGAGAAGACTATGACATCTGCAGGTACAGTTTGCTCTGCTCTGTATTTACCCCTATTGAAGAGATTTCCCAGCTCCTAGCACAGCTGGCAGCAGCTCTCAACACTGTGCAGTGCAACTTCCAGTACACAAGAGGTCCTGTTTGACTGTTTAGGCAATACTGCCATGCAACTCTGTAGGATGCAGAGCTGTAAACAGCCTATTCCATTTTAGGAACCCCTGTCTTAACACATCTGAAAGTTCCCATCCTCCCATCATGAAGAGCACTGCAGCATATCACCATCTTCATTTGATTACTTTCATACAGGGACCAGCCCTTTCATATCAGTACCTATGCTGATGCTCACACAACAGCCACATCACAAATCCTGACCTTGCATGCCTTCCTAGAATAGAAAGGTATGCGTATTATTCTAAATAATGACAGCAGCTCCTCATTTGGGAGTTGCTGGTCAAGATTTAGAGGACTCATGTGAAGAAATATCTTCTGCAAGTCACCTCAAGCTTTGTAAGTATGTGAGTCAGATGGATTTCTGTCCACAAATACTTCATTTCACTAAGATCTGTCTTAGACTTAACGAGCATTCCATCCTTAAAATTCAACAGCTGTTAATAGGCTGATGAAGGGAGTTACTGGACCACTCAAAATCATGGCATTGAGAAAAAATAATTTGCTTACAAAAATAATCTCAAGCAAATGCTCACATACCTTTACAAAACTCATCCGGAGAGTGCACATCTTAGTAAGCTCATACACTGTCTCAAATCCATGGTTCACAGACTGAGCCAGAAGCTGAGCAAACTCTTGATTATTGAAAATCTTCAGGCTGCAGCCACTGGGGATTTTGCAGACCGTGGTGGGATGGAACCCGTGGTGGTAGTTGCAGTTCCGACTTTGCACAAAGATGCTGCTGTCACTCAGACATTCAGCGTACACCTCCCCACCAACGTAGTAGAGATGGACACCTGCGAGGAGAAGGCTGGCATAAGGGGGGCTGACAAATTCACACTCTGTGTCTGTTTCCATGCTCTGTCTCCACAGAGATAGGCTTCTGTTCAAAGAGATAAACCTTAACTGCATATCAGAATATCATCTGTCTTCAAACTTCATTTTTACCTTTCTCTTTCATCAGCAGGCGATCTGAAAGAAGGTTATGTATGTATATATGTATGTATGTATGTATGTACGTACGTGGAATCAACATGTTGAATATTCAACAACACTAAACTAGCAAGCACAGTAGTTTTGATGCCCTCCATTGGACAACCTGACCACCTGAACTTTTTTTTAATTATATTTAAGTAAAGCAGTAAATGGGAATGCAAGCAGAGAGAGCAGAAACCTGCTGCATCATTTGTAGATACTGAAGCAGGCCCAAGCTGGATTCTCTGGAAAAGTCTTGAATGCTAATTTGGATAGCATGAGTTTTGTCAGCTAACTTTAATCCAGAAAGCTAGGTGGGAAAAAAAAAGGCCTTTACATTCCTAAGACATATCTGCTAAATGAGGGTACACACCAATTTTACAGTCCTTTCCCCTTCTAGTGCCTGCTCCCTCACCTGTCATCCACAGCAGCAAAGCCCCAGAAAAACAACATACAGAGAACCTTTGTGTCAGTAAGAGTCAATTCCAAAGGTTTTGAGAAAGCAAGAAAATTTGCCTTCTGTGTTTAAAAACAGTTTATTTGCTACTTAAACCTTTCACCTCCCACAATGTCACAAATCACAGAGGTGAACACAGAGAATAAAAAAAACTCGACTGCATTCCACTAAGAAAGCTTTGACTGTGCTCTGTCATGTAAGATTTTGCCACTGACTATGTGGGTACACACATACTCCCACTTGATCTGCAAAAACATTTATGGCTGTGTCTTCAAGTTTGGGATTTACTCCTCCTTTCTCAAAGACTAACAGTTCTACATCACCATCACTTGTACACATTTACTTATTCAACTGCATCCTTGTCTCTCCCACGCTCTGCTTTGGTACACACGTAGTTAAGTGCTTCAGCAGAACTCTGCCTGCAGCTGGGTTACACTTAACAGGAAAAATGAATGAGGTGTTAAATAAATATCCCGATACTTGGGAAGATGGATGGGGAGGAAAAGAAGGAAGAAGTATTAGCACTTGAGTGGCACAACACAGGTGTGGTGCACTGCTGAGAGCTGCACAAGTTCTCATGAAGAGAAAAGCTCTCCAGACTGGGGGCTCAGACTCGAGGACCTGACAGTTCTCTTCAGCTTCAGTTCTTTCCTCCTCTTCATGAATGGGCATGTAAAACATCCACCCCACTGCTTGGGCATGCTGAACCCTCAACTGTCTCAGAAAATTTACAGTTTACTAATAATGTAAATACCTAAAAAATGTGCCTTGCAGGAATGGCCCATTGCCACTGGAAGAATCACCAGCCTGTGAAAAATGCATTTGGAATAAACTGTTTTAGCAGGTTATCTCCCAAAATACATGTTAGGACAACTAATTTATGTTAGATATAAGGCTAGCTAAAAATTTGGTGCCAAGAAGCACAATTTGGATTTCCATATACAGCAATAATCAAGATAAATCAAGACATTTCATTAGACAAACTGCCTTAACCTCTAATTTAGATTTCGATAGCCTTCAGGCAACTAAAAATTGATTAGGGGTAAAAGCTTCCTGTAATTACATGCCAGGTAGGAATAATACTTTGTTTATAAGACTAGGCCAGAAAATTATATGTTTACCAACACAAGCACTTCTCCCACATACTAGGGAAGAGCAGCTGACTCTTGAGGGAAATGGCCCAGGTTGTCACGTCTCGGGAAACACCACCTCCCTCCAAAAGGGGTGGCCAGACCCCAAGCTCACCTTTGCCAATGTGCCGCCTCGTGTTCTCAATGGTGGAGTTGCGGTTGACGTTGGAGAGCAGCCCCAGGCAGAACCTGTTCTTGTTGTTGGAGGGGTCAGTGAAGCCGTCCACCAGGATGCTGGTGGAGGACGCGTGGAACGCCTCCCCGACGCGGTTGTTCAGCTCGTAGTAGACAATGGAGCACCAGTGCTTCGGCTCTTCGTAAGCAACTGCCTGGACATCTGGAAAGCCACAATGGAAACCTTACAGCCTAACAGTGCTGGAACATAGGCTTGAGGAGTAAAGAGTCATAACCCGGCAGATCCGGGCTACGTAGAGTACAACAATTTCAACTCAGGACTCAGAAGAGATAAAGGCTGACACTAGGTATGAACAGAAAAGTATAGAAAGCTCCTGGGCACATCCCAAGCAGTGCCCCAATATCCCTGCCCCATTTTCTTGCAACGTGCCATGGTGCAGGCCTGGATAGCAGAGAAATGCTGTAACTGTATAACTCAGCTTTCTTTCCTATTCAGTAGATGGATTTCTACTTCAGTTCATTTTACTAACAAACTGCAAGTCACCTGTTTGCTTACTGCAAAGTTGTATAGCAACAGGAAGAAACAGATTCATGCAACTGCATCGAAAACCATTTCTCACTTTAAAAAGAAGTACAGCAAGACAGCTTAAAAATACAGTCAGCAGATCAATCTTTCAGCATTCAGAGCTGGATCAAATCTTTCTCCTGGGTTTTTTTGGGAGAACAGTAGGAGACTTCAAAAAACCTGAGAGAGATTGATATTTGTCTGCAGAACATGCATGAAGCACAACCCCAAAATTAAGAGATATTGGGATTGGAGGCTGAACAGTGCATTAACACATGGGATCCCAACAGTTACACTGGGCTGGAGAGCAGAGGAACTGCAGGAAGAGAGTATTTAACGAGGACCTTCTATTCATCAACTGCTACCAAATGCAAGATCTCCAACTGTCCACCACCAAAAGAATTACTTGTTCAGTAATAGCAAGGATTTCTCAGAATGTAGTTATCCAGACTCTGGTAACAAGTTCCTCCCCAGCAGCTCCTAACTGAAGCTGGGAATTGTACAGAAAGCTGACAGGCAATTCCTGGTTCACTTCTAATCATTCAAGCACTAGAAACACATGGAAGTCTTGAAGTCACACTTGTGACTGTGCATGGGAAACAATTTCTTCAGATGATACCAAAGGTCTAAACCATGAAGCTTCCCAGTGGGTATCCAACAACTCCAGGTTTTTCCATATACCTATCTCCACCTAGTGCACATTCTTTAAGGTGCCAAATACAGCTAAAAATTGCTAAACAGCCAATTTGATTTACATGACCAAAAGATAAGCAGGCTTGCTTCTGCCAAAAACAAAAGGAGGTTACTGAGGGGTTGTGGTTGCTTTATGTGGCTTCTTTTAAATGAAGGACACTATTTCACTACTAAGACTAGAAAAGTGGGACTTCCTGATAAAACACCAACTTTGCAGTTACCAACTACAGGGCAAAGTGCTAAAATGAGAATCAGACTGGTATTATGGGAAAACTTGTTTTTCTGGCCAGAGGTTTCCTTCTCCCAGCTCCAAGTTTTTACTGATATCAGCCAATTAAGATTTGTGCTCATATGTTCCTCTGCTCACAGATCACACCGCTGTGAGTTTTCTTCATAAAAACAAAAAACCAAAAGGCCCCCTCAAACCAGCAGTACACAGTAGATACAAAAGGTGGCAAATAATCAAGAGCAGGATAGCACATCCTACATCACTATGCAAAACTTCTGAGTATAGTGTTTATTGCTAACAACTTGCTTAAAAACACTGCTAAAAAGCTGGTCTTTCCTGATACTCTGGCACTTTCTAGCCCTTCACATCACTGTAAAAAAAAAGGGAAAAAAAAAGAAGACGAAAAAACAGTCTTTGATTATTAGTAAGAGGTTACTACATTTTTAATTCCCATAAAGATGCCAGCAATTATCAAAGCTGCAGCTTTGCCCCAGTTCTCAAAGTCAGGAAGAAATCTTGCCAGCTGGCCATTCTTACAAAATTAATCATATCTCTCTCACACAGATTTCATACTGACTTCCTTACATTTGCTTTAAGTCATGCAGAGCAGGTGCGTTTAGTCTCTCTATTCCCAGCATGGGCCAACAATGGAAATTACCCAACTTCATTGACAGGATGCAGCTTGTTACATCAAATCTCTTAAGACTAACAAATCACCATGAAGAAAATACTTCTAAAAAGTTTGCAACAAAAATGGTGCAGTAAGTTCACAGTAAAAACTCTTCTTCTACAACCTGCAGCGGATTTTTTTTAAGTAGTGCAATCACAGCATACATATGTGAATAATAAATATGTGAAGGCACCCAAAAGTCTTTGTTTTTAATGAAGGGACAGAGATGAAAATCCATTGTACTAAACTACTAGAAGGGGAAAATATCAATAGACACAAATTTTATTTTGAAATGGCTGAATGATAAAGAGCAAGAAGACAAATGTAAACCCTTTTCTCTTTATCAACTCTCATGTATTAGAGGAATTCTACAGTACTCACGCATTTTGGGAGAGGGACACACATGCAGAGGTCTGCAGTTAGGCATAAAGATTGATAAATGTATTCTGGGGCAGTAAATTTCTGGCCCAAAATTCCTGCAAACTACTCATACACACAAAGTGTAGTCTGTGTGATCAGCAAAAAGTGGAAATGCTACAGATGGGTTTTATCACAGACAAAACTCATTCCAAGCAGAGAGTAAACAGGCTAACACAAATGCCATCCAAGTTGTTCGAAGAGGGCAGATACACTTCCTGAAACCAGACATCAAGCTTAGAAGCAAAACAAGTACCAAAAACAAAACCCCATAAAAACCAAAAAAATGCACCAACACCAAAAAAATCCAAAACACAACAGCTGAATTGTTCATATGCTTGTGATCTTGATAATCGTTCTGGCACAGCATCCAGCTCACTGCTCCTTCTTGGCATGGGCCACAAGTGTGTAAGCTGAAGTGTTCTCTGAAGGGGCCATTTCTCACAATGTGATGATGAATGCATCAAATCCTTTACTCAGCAGCCACGGCTGCTGCTGCGGCTTTAACAAGCAGTGTGTAAAAAGACGTCTGTGTCACAGTACGTAAAGCAACAGGCCTTTATTCAATACAGAATTTTAAAGTCTGTAGCAATGCCACACCTCAGGCAGAGAACTGTGTATTCTGAACCAAGTGTTATCACTGCATGATCCAAAGATGAAACAAAAATGGGAAGAGAGGGTGGAACTACACAAAATACAAAAATCCATAAATGCCCTTACAACCAGAAAGTTAATTTGTTAAAAGCAGAAGATACTCTTTAAAGACTGAAGTTTAGAATTCAGGACAGAAACACAACAGAAAAGCACAATTTTATAGGATGTACGGTCTCAGAGGAAAAAATGCAGATATTCCAGTTGCCCACGTAAAATGTCTCTGGGCATTTACATAACTGATGGTTTAGCATCCATCTTCTGGTCAAGTCTTTGCTTGGAGAGCTATACTTGACCATATCTACTGTCATCCACAATTCAGTAGGTTTTCTAAAGCATTAGCTGCATTGTTCCAGTAAATCAATGTAATCAATGTAAGAGAGGAACAGATCCCTTTGCTTGCACACATGTAATTTCAGTATCACATGCAGAAATGTGCAGCCTCATAAAAATTCTTTCCATTCAGAGATTAGTGGAAGTTCCCACTAGAAAACATAAAATTATTTTCGTCTTTGAGTTGGTTGGGAGTAAGAAAGTAATAAACCCCATATATCTTACATTTTTAAAGAGTAGTGGGATAGATTCCTGTCTTAAACAAATATTTACATTTATAAATAATCTCCAGCTTTACTATTTCATCCCTTACAACAACAGAAGAAAAATTCCATGGCCCCTTTTTTTTCTTTTCTGCAGACAAAAGTTTTCACGAACAACATCCATCCAAAATTAAAATTCAGTTATTACTACTAAGTTCTGGAGGTTCTTTACCCTTAAGAAGTGAAGCAGAAAACACGAAGGAAGTGTTCTTACCTCCTCTGTGTACGTCAGGGGGAATTGCAGGGGCCATCATGTTGGTATCCATGGGCTGGGAGGTATCGTGTGTCATCGGATCTTCCGGAGGCAGGTAAGCGGGCGGGGGAGTATCAGCTAAATATAGAAAAGGCAGAGATACACGAGTCCTTTCCTCTCTTTAAAGCACATCTACATATCCTCATAAAGAGTCTGAGCCTGGAAATGCTTCCAGCCTAACTCAGCTATAAACTTCCACCCACCAGAAATCTGAAAAAGCAATCGTGGACCTCGAATAAGGAAAGCAAAGAATTATTGTGCATATTAAGCACAACTGCAATAAAAACAAGTCACTTCACCCCCACATAAAGCCACAAAAGAAAGCTCAGCTGTGTTTCCAGCCCACAGTTCTGCAGGCTGAAAGTGCCATACAAACATCAGGGCACAAAGAGGTCTCAGGGCCCAGCAAGGAGTAGATATTGACTATGTTAAAAGTGAAGAGAAGCTGGAGCAGAAAACTTTCAGTTTGAGCTTTTCTGTTTCCAGCACAATTTTACCAGCAAAGTATTTAAACATCCCAGCTATATCCAGGGCCTTATCATTGTCAGTGCAAAGTATTAGCTCTGTTTCCCTAGACTGGGAACAGTAGAGTGTTGAGGAACCCAGATTCTACAGAAATGGCCATCTGGGTCTGGAACTGCTCCATCAGTGTCTCTGTCCTGTCCCATTCAGGGCTGCATCACCAACACGGAATGAGCCCGTGCACAACGACCACACTCATTAACAAATGGCTTTCAGCCCTGTTTGAAGTGTCCCAGCCAGCACTGCCCTTCAGCTGCCTATTCCATTTCTGGGAAAGCTTCCCAAAAGGTTTCTTAGAAGCTGCAGGAAGTTGCCAATGTCACCATTTCCCAATACACCAGAGGACACTCTCCTCCAGATCAGTTGCACAGAGGTACATCCAAGAGCGAGAAACCCTTGCCTGATCCCTGCAAACTTTCGCTGCAAAAGCTGGGATTAGATTACCGCTGCGCTGTCTCTGCTGCTGCTCATCCCACATTTATTTCCATTACTGAGAGTATGGATTGCAATCTACCACAGCAAATAATCACAGGGGATTCCAAAACTCTGAAAACCAAATTAGTGTCAACAAAAGGCAGGAGAACGCTGTGTAAGTTTTGGGGTTTTTTGTGGAGTGGTGGTTTTGTTTGTTTGGGATTTTTTTAAATGTATTTTTTAAGAAAACACATGCTCGTGAAATTTATTAACTACTTTTTGTTTAGCAGGTATTTTGTTGAGAGCTTTACATCTAATGCTGGCAGGTGCCTGGCTAATTCCCTTACTTGAACACCCTCAGTTTGATGAGAAAGCAGCAGAGAAAGACAGAGATGGCAACAGGGTTGCATTAAAAGCTTAACAAACTGCGCTGGATTTTGGGTCTCGTGTTTTACTAAGCTTTAAATGTTTGTGTGTGCAAACATGATGTTGGTCATGCACAAGATTCCAAGGCCACAGGCAACAAATTAGCCAGTATCCAGAAGGTTTCCAAGGCTAACTGCTTTGCCCCTTTATTTTTGTACTTTCCAGAAGTCAGCCTCTTTCCCCATTAGTGAAAGATGGACAACTGTCCAGGGCTAAGCATCAAGGACATCAGTATCCTGACCTCCTCTCTAATTCAATTTCTTCACTGCAGCTGCTGACATTAAGGGCGTGTGGACAGAACAGACCTTCAAAAGATCAAGAGAACTTCCACAAGCCAGCATTCAGGAAGACCTTGTTAGGTCTTTATCTCTGTTGGAAGAGCCCCAACCACAGCAATCATGTTAAAAAAAAGGAAAAAAAAAGACAGCTGGTTTCACAGCAACTTCTCACATCTTTTAGAAAAGCCAATACAAACTCTCTTTCCTTCCTTCCAGCAAATTCAGTAGTCTTCACTCACGAGAAAAATTTGAAACAATTATCAAGAGCACAAAGCTATAGTTAATAATTTCATGTAATAGGAAACAGATTTTCACAAATCTGCTGCTTTGTTTACACATGCCCTCCCTCAGCCCCTGAAGAAAACAGGCAAACAACATCAGTAAGCATTTGTACTGCATCCTTCTCCCAGCATTTAGATCAAGTAATCCACCACAGACTGCTTCTGTAGCATTTTTATCCAGCTGCATGTAAAGATCAAAAAAAGGCAGCTTCACGGAATTTTCTACAGACACCAGTCAACAGAGGAAGGCTCTTACTTTTCTGACTTTAGGTAGTAAAACAGCCTGAAGAGTTCTTTTAAGGGCCTATTTTTCAGTTGAAGTATATTTGCTTCTTGAATTTACACCACTACGTGAAGAAATTGTTTATCAAGTAGCAATAATATAATCACCTTGAGAAATATCCTTTTTCTGCAGAACTAAAGCCTTGTGTTGAACTTATGACGATCTCTTTTTCAAGCAAGGATGATCTCTAGCATCACACTTCTGGTGCACTGAACACTGTGCTTTGTCTGCTAAACTGCTGAACTGGTCCCCGGAACATTTTGGATCTCTCCCTACACCCACAAGAGTTCTACTGTAATATTTTAACTGTGTTTGAAAGAGGGACAATACTAAAGCCTTTAGTATTACCGGAACAAAGAGATTTTATACTCTTTATTACCTTGTATCTCTTAGCTTGTTATTGAGTGTTGGCCGATCATTTGGTGTTATTAAGCAAAAAACGTGTGACAGCAGTGATGCCCAACCACCTTCTCCCTTCTGAAGGGAAGCTGACTGTACCTGGCATCTGGAAAGGACTTCCCGGGTCTGAGCTGGCTGGAGAATGCGGATAGGTGCTACTGCTGCTTCCAGGCGAGTTTGGGTAGCTGCTGCTGGGCGAGTGGGGGAACGGGTGGCTGTTGGGCTGCTGGAAAGAGTCCGGGAAGGTCGCGTTGTGCGGCATGTGGGGCTCGTTTTGTCCCAGGTTGCGGAACTGCGCCAAGAGGCTGTGCTGGGGGTTGTACTCGCTGTGCCTCGGAACCAGCACTGGAGGAAGGACTGGAAAGGCAGGAAGAGAGAAAAGCCACAGCGTTAGAGACTCAGTTCTGAAGGTATACAGGGGAAAAAACCCCACATTCTTCCTCTCCTCTGGCATACCCGCATCGGCCTCAAAAACAAGGCAGTCAAACCTAGGAGCACATGTCCAAGCAAGAACTCTTTCCCTCACATCCGGTTACCGCACAGCCCGAATCCGCAGCTCCCTGGTTTGCCAGACAGGAGCTTGTTTTCACAGAGGGCCGGTGAAGAAGAGCCAAGAACAAACCACAGTTCTGCGTTTCAGTCTTACTCGTGCGAAGAGATGCTGGGAAGAAAGAGCCTGACAATGCTGACGTGCAGTTCCTCCTGCTGCACTTGTCATCCTACTAATCACCTAATGGCCTGTAAACCAAACCCTTGTTAATAAGAACAGATTTTTTTTTTTCTGAAGACAATACTAATAGGCCTTGAACTCAGTCTGGTTCCAACAGCTGTAATTTTATTTTTAACCTGGACTATGTTCTTACAAGTTACTATTAAAACAGTTATTAACTCTTCAAGTCAGTTTACAAAATGTGCAATTTAAACAAAATTATGTAGTTCAAAAAAACCAACTGAGCAGCAATTGAGCTGCAACTGTGTGCTCCTATGGGATCAGAGAAACATCAGAAACTACGAGTCTCACCACACTTCTGAAGCCTTCTCAGCAGAGAAACAAAGGTCTCTTTCAAACTGGGAATATGAACATGATACCAGATACACTAAGACAAAAGAATCAACTCTTTTTCCGGTTCCTCAGCTTCTATCTTTGAATGCCTCACAGCAAAGTCCAAGCTACTGGAAGGATTAAAAGCTCTTCTTTTCACAGAAATTTTTGGGTGATGGATAGAAGAGGAGAGGCAAGGTCTGGGAGAGGGAGGTCCATGCACAAAGTAGTGGAAGAGAAATAAGCTAGTCCTCTTCACGTCTTCCCCCTTTGGAACCTCTGTTTCCCAACTCCATGGCTGAGCAGGACTGGAAGAAACCCCCCCTTGATAGTCTGCCTTCAAAAGAGGGTGCCAAAACCCCAACAAAAGCCAGGAAAAACAAGCCAAGGCTACCACCCCCTCTCCTTGAGACTCCTGCTCTGGCCTCAATGCCTGGGCACACAGAAGAGGAACAGGAGCATATGTACTCAACAAGAAAGGTGTTTTGGAGACAGCTGCTTTATTAAAAGGCTGAAATTACAAACTAATTGCAAAAAAAAAACAAACCAAAAAAAACCCCAACATTTTCTTCATATGACAAACAGGTTCTTCCAGGGCACTGGGGCATCTGTACTCTTCCAGCACTTTGCTGTTACAGAAGCAGCACTCAGGTAATTTACCTTGGTGTCCTGGAGTCCGAGAGTACCAGGATACCACTTAAGACACGGACAAGGTCTGAGATCTAGGTTCATGTTTAAAAGTGATATAAATTGATGCCACACTAAAAACTCACTCTCTATTCCTAAAATCACAGATTAACTAAAAAGAAAAGAACTAGGTTTCCCCTGCTCGTATTTTTTTTGCATATGCCTAAGAGAGAAATTAAGCCCCCATTTTTGCCTGCTAGTGGCATTAATGCAAGAGCAGTCTGATCCCAGAAATCTTCATTGAACATACACTGAAAAAACCCAAACCCTCACTACTGAAATTAAGGCCGCCCAAGTCAGAAGCAGATTTTAAGCATTTAATCTGATCTCTTAATTTCTTAGAGCAACTTCACTGAGATTCCAACAGATCTCAAATATTTGAGCCAGATGTCACCCCTAAGTAGATTTTTTAGATGTCAAAAACCAACTCCACTTTACAAGGCATAGACAAAGTTCCTAATTATGGTGTTTTCTGAAACAAAACACATCCGTCTGTCATTCTACGGAAGTTCTCAACTGCAAAACATCCCAGGAGAAGCTGCATCTCCCACAGCTGTGCAGACTGTTTCTTGCTCCAACACAACCATTCTCATGTGCCACTGGAAAAGGCTGTTAAAAAAAAAGTTACTCAGCATTCAAGTGGACATCACAAATCCCCTCATCCTCAACATGTCAGAGCCAAGCTCTCTGAATATTGGGGTGTCCCAGAATTAAGCTTGTTCTGTTAAACCAAGCAGTCCTTTTGCAGCTAGGTCAAGTGCGATTTAATTGTCATAGTCAACTTTTGCTGGGCTAATAAATTACCAGTGAAAAAATTAACAATGAGATCATGTGTTAAAATGTATTTTCCCTTTCCTGTCTTTATGATTCTTCCTTACTTTTCCAAGCATTAAAAACACAGCTTTCCTATCTCTTCCTTTCCTACGGATGAAGGTCAAACCATTAACTTTTCTGGAGTTAATTTGTGCAGAAAGTACATCACCTACCTTTCCCATCCCCTACCTCATTAAACAATGACACACATGGCATCAGAGGAAGCCACATGATTTACAGCATTTTAAAATAGCAGGAGAACAGGATATTTTCTGTATGTTTTCTGTAATTAAATTAATGCAGTGCCAGATTTTCCCAAGGTATATATACATGTTTTCTCCTGTTGGGCAGAACCACTGGCAAAGTTTAGAAGGACTTGAGATAAAAACAAGTCTCCTTTTCCCAGGTGTCCTCCATGCAAACCCACGCTTTTTGTCCAACGCCGTCAACCTCAAGTGATTAAATGCCAACTTCTTCAAAATACACACGGAAAAGGGGGAAAAAGAATCCAACTGCTATTGATACAACACAAATAGTCTCAAAAGTATCACTGCAGAATTTACTTCGAGCACTGCCCCGAATTCACATCCTGCCTGCATACACAAAACCTTCAATGAGGAGGAAAAGCCCCGAAAGGCCACATCAGGTGGGACAGAGACTGCAATGCTCCAATTAGTCCGACTCCAAGTCACTCACTGCCATAACCTGATCTCTCTGCAGCTCCCAGCTTTTTTGCAGGGAAGCTGCTCCTAGTGGAGCCACAGAGGAGTTAATTTGAGTGCTGTTCACTCAGGAGTAAAGACATGAGCAGGGACTGGGCCCTTTGGAGCATGGAAGGCTGCCAGGAGTTCAAACCATAAAGAGGGACTGCACACCCTTCTTGCTCCCCTCGCCCCCGTGTAAGGCGCTGAGCTTCTGGTCAGGTTGCAGACCTCAGCCACATGGAATAACAAATTACTGAGGCTCAGTCCAGCAGGGGAGGAGGCTGATCTCTGCTGCAGCTGCCAGCTCCAGGAAGAGGTATAATTGAAGGGGAGAGAGCATGAGAGAGTTATTCGGTGCTAAGCCAGCACACCTGTTGCTATGAAATAATGAAGCCATGCACATCTTTGCTGTGCAGATCTCTGCAGGATGTGGCTCTAACCATTTGCAAACACAATTCCTCCCTTCCTCCTCGGTGGAAGGGAACACAGATACAATAAAAAATAATTTATTTTAAAATTATCATCAGTATCATCAGCATATATTTAAAGGAAACATACTATTGAATACACTGTTGTCTTAAAAAGCTACTGCAACAGATTTGCCAACTCAACCTCATTAAAGTTAATGGAGTAGAACCACAAGTCACCTGACAGCTTGATTTCTGCCATTCTTCAAACATCGGATTAAAAGATTTTTATGTGCTATACTGTGGCTAAATTCTGCTCCCAAGTTTTTCTGTCGATGTGGACCTGGAGTTGAGAGTTAATACATGACTACTACCAGTAAGGATTCTAGTAAGGAAGAGGGAGATAAACCCCCAGGAAGCAGGCTGGGTATGTTTGTGGAACTGTAGCTGAGATCCCGTGTCTGTCACGACAGCCTGGGAACTGGAGAGCTTGTTTTTACCATGCAAATAAGACCAAGTTTGCCTGCACCAAACAAGAGGAGCTGTATTAAAGAAATTAGAGCTACAGGACAATTTCACCCACAGGGCTATTTCATCTGGGAGCCAAGAATGCCAAAAATACAGAAGATAGACCAAAGACAACCTGGCTGTTCAGATAAATGTTCTGACTAACCACACCAAGGAAAAAATGCTTTTATGAAAATGTAATAATGGCCTTTGAAGAAACTTACTGATCTCTACTCTTTTTATCTCCAGCATGTCACCCTGTTCTTCTTCAGAAAACTAACAGCTGTGCTATCCTAAATAAAGATCTTGCTTTTCTTTTTTGTTCTATTTTCACATTCCAGAGATAATGATTTTAGCAAACACAGAAAGTCTCCAATTTATGAACATAACTTCTTTTTTTTTAAGTTTCTCTATGAAAAACCCCAAACTAATCCAATCCAAAGGACCTGCTGTACTTTCAAAGAAGCATATTTTCTATCCAGATGGGTTTTGATTATCTTACACAAGCCCAGATGACAGCTAGCTTCCCTCAAGGGCTCATTTTTTCCACACCCTTTGCAAGCTTTGTGAAAATTTGGGTAGGTATCTGTCTTTCCACGTATGGAAATTGAAAGACCATGTAAAGAAATACAAGGGGCCACATTTAAGAAAGCAGACTTTGATCCACTTTCCTTGCCAAAGTAGATTCTACTTCTTCTGTAAAAAATTTATTTATAAAATAAATGAAGCAAGAAAAACATAAGCAATTGGTGCTGCACTTTTTGCTCTTAAAAACCATGACTTGGTTGACATCTGTTCTGTAAAAGGGTTTGTATCACAACAGGTCCCTCAGTGCTAATGAAGACCTCACAACACTATCATTAGACAGAGCACTTTAATTTCCAAGCATTATATAGCTGCATTTTGATCTGAATTCATGCAAAGCCACGTATGTTTTGCCAGAAAAACAGAACTGCAGGCTGGGAAGGAGGGAAATCCTAAAACAAAAGTTCACACTATGTGGAAATAGGCAAATCCTGCAAAGACTAAGTTGTAACAAAAAGGAAGAGTTAGAAGAAGGAAAAAAAAACCCAACCAAACCAACAAAAGACAGCAGCTGTGTTAAACTAACCAATCTGAACGTTCCTGAAGACTCCCAGCTTCATTTCCTGCCTCTGAGGTCACAGCAGCTGAAGCTGGCTGTGGCATCCTGATGAGCACTCCAGTCCCACGGAGGGAACAGAGCAGGTACCAGCACATGCTCAGCTGAAGGTGCTGAGTTTGGTCTGCTCTCTGCAGCACCAGGCAGTCACTGAAGCATTCTGACTGCAAGGCCTTGCCAAGATCTTGCTTGTAAACAGTAAAACTCTGTGTAGAGAGAAAACTTTTTATGTCATTAGGTTTTCTCGTGTTGCCTGAGTTATTCTTGGTTAAAAATATAGAATTAATATGCATTGTGTCAAAAGCAATCTCTGAGGATCGAACTACTTAAAGCTCTTCCAATAACCCTTGGCTGTGGTATCGCAGCTTTGCTTTGCTGGTTTCTCAAAAGGAGAAATTCCAGTCTTTGAGACTTTCGCTCCAAACCTCTGTTCTAGTAATCGTAGCTATTCAGCAACCTGTTTTCGGTGACAGAAAGACAAATTTTCTACTCCACGAGAAAGCTAAGAGCTGTCTTGTTTTCTCAACTCTTAATTTATTTTGCAGGTTTGGAAGACCCCACAGCTTGATTTGTCATTTTCCATAGTTACAAATTAAGACTGTATTAAAAAAAAAAGGCAAAACAGTTGTTACTTTACCGACTTTGCCTTTACATCAGACATCTGGTCTAAATGCATTTGACAAGTAATATTAGGACATTTCCTGCATTACAATATTCAGCTAACATTATATTTTATTTGCGGATGCTCTGATAAGCTGACATTCTGATTAAACTGACATTTGTCAAGGTCAGTTTCAGAATTTAGTACTAATTGTATGCACATTAGTGAGGGAGTCCTTGTAAGCAGATTTGGTGGAGGAGCAGTCCTGATGCAGGAGGAAGTCACAGTGATAGTGTGTATTAACTCAGACATTTACACAGAACAGAATTCAAATTACCTGTACAAAAGCCACAGCCACCATCCTACTGAGTAGGTTAAAACTTGGAAGTCTGGTCTTTCAAATCAGAAAAAACATCTGTATCTGGTTAATTTTAAAGAAAGAAAACACACACAAAATAGGACAGAAACATATCTTTCTTGACAACTTTTATCCCTTTATTGCAGTTTCTTTTTCTGACACGTGGTAAGGCTAGACAAGGAAAGCCCTGCAGTTAGAACATTCCCTCCTTCCACCTCCTCATTTCAATTCCTCTCCCCCAGGTCGGCTCTGGTGGGGAATTTTAGAACTGAATTCTGCAAAGCCAAAATGAAGGAAGTTTTATTCTGCTTGCCAAGCAAACTGACAGTTGCTTTTGCTATTTTGGGGAACCATCCTATAATTGTGCCCACCTGTTGTAGCAATGCTATTTTTAAAGAAGTCACACCCAAGCGCACACATGGCTGTACAGCAAAACTTCCCAGGGGTGACACTCTGCTCCCTCACAGCCGGCCTGCACAGGTGCAGAAATCCTGCTATGGGAATCATGCAGGAACAAGGATTTTTCTAACTTGGTTCTACATAATAAATCTGAAGGGATGCAGCAATTTTGCCCTCCCTTACACCCAAGAAGCAGCTCCCCTTTCGCCTTTTTGTCTCTCCCCCTCTCCTCTCCCCTTCTCCCAGATGCCTGGCACTGCTGGCATTATCCTCCACCAGGCCTGGTTCTGTGGGAGCCTGCAGTAGGTGTGTTGCCTTACAGAGCCTCACTGAGAGCAAAAAGCAGAGGAGATCAAAGACAAATATGAAAATAATCAGGTTAAAGTCATAGGCAGAGAGTCCACACCAAGAGCAAAACCAGCATGACACACCTACCGCTCTCCTCAGAGCCTGGGGACCTGGCCTGTTCTTGTGGCAAAAAGCAGATGTACATACAAGTAAAACGTTTCTGGCCAGCAACAAGCTTGCTGAAGCAGACACACACTTTGAATTCATGGTTATAATTGAAAGGAACATCACAATTTTTAGGCAGAATTGAAAATTCAACCTTTATGACACTATTTGTCTGCGTCACCAAAAAGCAACCACTGCTTGCCTCCAGTTTGACTGGAACACTGGCACCATCAGCTTCATAAAGCCCCTTGATGTAGAGCAGCCAGCTCTCTGAAAAAGAGAAGCTTAACAGAGGAAAACCATTCAGCCTTTTTTATCTATGCTTTATTGCTAATTGCAAAAAAATGGGGGATAGCCATTTACAGAAACAGTGCCCCTTCAACCACTTCTGCACGTTAAACAGGAAAACGAAGTTAATTTCTCTTTCGCTTCCCTTGTAACATATTATAAAGTCAGAACCTTGCAGGATGATAGTCAAGGGCACTTTGTAGCGGCAAACACAATTCTGCATCAGAATGGAGGAGAGCACTAGCGCTTTAAGAAAATTAAATACTTAGTTTCTTCATCTTCCTTCCTTCCCCTTTAGCTAAGGCAAAAGAACTGAACCTCCTCTCCTAAAGCCACATTAGAGGTGTGACTTATTATTTTTAATAGCAGTGTCAATTTAGGCACCTCTTCATCCTCCCTGTTCTGTATTCCATTCCTTTTGTTTTGCTGTTAGAGCAAACAGGATCCAGGCCTTTTTTTTCCCCTAAATTCTGGCTGGTATCTTTCATCTGGTCCCATTGACATAACTGAGGACAGAGGCAAGCAGCAGAGGCTGTATCTCCACAGAAACCTAAGGAATAAAAGACGGGAAGGAAGTGTCTCAGGAGGGACTTTACACACTCTCCAGCAAAACCTGAGAGGTCGTTTGTGTCATTTTCAGAGGGATGAGAAACATCGTGTCGGGTTTTTCCTCACAGCCTCCGTGTATGCTGTACACCTAATTATTTCTCAAGTCTTGATCATACTTAAGGATAATCCCAACAGATATCTCTAAACCAAAAAATAAAACTGAGGAGAAGAAGCAGATGCAGCCAAGCAAGCACACAGTTCAGCTAAGCGTGCCAATTTTTAAGAGGCATCAAATTCAGACCTTGCCCTCCTTAATTAAAAGCTTTGCTTTGCCTTGCCAAGGGAGAAATCTGACAGCCATTAACTACCCTGCTCCAGAAATAATTCTGCACACAACAGACGTAGGGAACAGCAGCAGTGAGCTACTGTAACCCATCTCGAGGAGATATTTCCTTGGCACTCAAGTGCAAGGCTGCATTCCCACTCCCAACAACAAGTCTCTACTTTCTCCTCTCATGTCCCTCTACCTCCACTCCTCCCCAGATGTCCTCCACAGGGCCGTGTTGGTACAGATGTTCCTGCAGCCAAGATGAAAGCCCCTGTGCTGCCCTGATCAGCCTGAAAGATAACACAGCAGGGGAGAGGAAAAGTGGCTGTGATCTGGCTCAGCACAAGGCCACGGGAACAGCTGTGCTGGCACAGCACAGCGAGCAGGAGCAGTCCATGCACCCTGCCACAGAGCGCGGCTCCATCGCTCCATCGGCTCACTGGTTCCAGGCTGGACGAGTGTCAGTGTCACAGGAAGGCCACCCTTCCTCACCTCCACCCTGAGCCCCCACACTGCCATGCCTCAATCTGGCTCCACGTGAGCAAGCTGAGGGCACTGAGCTTGCCGAGTTAACTGTGCCAAAAAGTAGTTTTCTGTGAGTTTAGTTTTCTTAATCAACATGCCACAGGATCAGACAGGCCCCTGTGCCTGTGCAGAGCCTCCTGGTCAGGTCAGGCACAAGCATGGTCCTATTATGTCACACCCATGTGCCTGCCAGATGCCACGTTCCTTCCATGTGCAGGGACACTGGGAGATTCCCTGTCTGAGACTGCTGATAGTTTTCTGCCTCCTCTCACTGTTTACAGCCTGTCCCTATCTAGCCTGGCTAACAGAAAAATCTCACTTGGGTTCAGGTGTAGCTTTGCAGCTGGCAGACACACCACAGAGTGCCAGTTCTCATACTTTCCAAGCTTATCTTCAGAAGCTAAACAGTGAGGATGGAGTAAGGTATCAAGGCAGAAAATCCATTCATGCCTCTGGCACTGCGGAAACTAAGATGTATCCGCAGCACTGATTTCCCAACAAAGAGCATTACCTGACTTTACATATTTGAGGATTTAGCACTAATCCATTCCTCAAACCTTACTCAACACTGAAACAAATCACACAACAATCAGCAGAAGGATGAAAGTACAGATGCCATCCCATGCATGGATCATACCCTTCAGCTCTCCAATAACTGGTTCTGCATGAAGCAGTTAAACAGAGACCACGCTGTTAAGCAGAGCCAGAACTTTGTGATGTACCTTGCACACAAAACATGCATCATACACAGTCTGAGTTTCCAATTTTGCTTTGTCAAGAGAAGGCACATTTCTAAGCCTTCTGGGAAACACAAACCTTGATATCTGCTCCAGTCCATAGACTGTTGTAAATGGTGACTCATGCATGAATTCCCATTACCCATTAATCTCGAAGCGTAAGCACTTATGTGGCAATAATGGTGGTTTAATGTCCTGGCAAAAATGGGAAAAAACGGTTAGCAGAATTTGGGAGTGACTGCCAGGAAATGAAGATAAAGACCATGCTTGGAGGACAGCAAGAACAAGGAAGGGACAGGAAAAAAGAAGTCAGAAGTTACGGAGCACAGCTCTCTAAGCCAAATGGGAGTTCAGCTACCACCTGTTTCCAAAAGTTACGTTTTCCCACTCGGCTCTGTGCAATACCCCTCAAAACAATCTGTGCCTGACTAAATACAAACCCCTCCTACATTACATACCCAGCCTAAAATGTACATGTTAGTTAGACATCTTCTGATTTTATTCTGTCTTGCATAACTCACTGAAGTGAACACAGAATATGGACAGAGTCCCAAGCTGCGCCAGGGGAGGCTTAGGTTGGGCGTTAGGAAGAATTCCTTCACAGAAAGGTTGATCAGATGTTGGAATGGGCTGCTCAGGGAGGTGGAGGAGTCACCATCCCTGAAGGTCTTTAAGGAAAGACTGGATGTGGCACTCAGTACCATGATCTGGTTGACAGGGTGGTGTCTGGTCAAAGGTTGGACTCAATGATCTCAGAGGTCTTTTCCATCCTAAGTGATTCTGTGATTCTGTGAAGTGACAGGATATTTACAAATACCTGGTTTTAAATATGACATAAATGGTCCATATGAGAATGTCCTCAAACTCAGTAATTGTTTTCAATACTAAAGCAAAATGAGTTAGAACATGTAATTTGGCATTACAGTAATAGCCCAACTGTTGCTTAGTCTGAGAGAAATAGAGGTGTTCCAAGAATCTTAATTTTCAATATTTTGCAATACTGAATGCAAGCAACCCACCCAGACATATGCACAAAGCTAGCAGTACAAGTACATGACTATTTTACTATCCCTCTTGCACTTAACATGAAATTGTTGAGACTTTTTTTTAGTTTTATATTTTGCAGAACTGTTTTTCCAGTGCTGAGTTCCTTTGTTCAAGCTGCTGCTGCATAAGTACCTACATTATGGGTATTGCATCTGCCATTCGCATGATTTCCAAGTTAATACTAACACAGCAAAGGGAAATATTTAACATCAAGATATGCACAGTGCATTGCAGATCCAAGACAAATGCAATTTCCATCCAGAGCAAAACAATCTCGCAACAACCTCATTTCCATCATGGTTCTGTGTATCCTTGCCACTCTACAGACAGCTGCAGAGTGTATGAAATGGCTAACACTGATGGACTTCCCACATTTAAACCAGGGAAGTCCACCCATGCCTGCGGTGCATTTCTGCAGCTGTCCCTGTACACCCTCACAAACAGCTGGTGACTAGTGATGACACATCCAAGCACAGTTCATCTTAGTCCCTGGAAGTATTCCCTGATAATAAACTTGCATGAGTGAAATTAAGCACGGAGTTATCAAAAAGAGGTTTGGCCTTTGAAGAGGAGACTGAAGAGAGAATGGGTGGCACCTTAGAAAAAGAAGTGAAGCAGTGGGTAACAGGTAAGCAAACTGTGTTTGCAGAACAGCTGTCAGTAAAATTTCACCTACAATCAAACAGTGCTATCAAAGTTCAAACTGAGGGGATTATCATCTGCTGTCTAAACTCAAAGTCTTTTTAAAAGGCAACAATCGTGAGAGATACTAAAAACAATATTATTTTCTGTAGGATGAAGAAACTAAAGTGATAAAGTGAAATAATAATTTGGAAATACTACTACTAGTATTACTACTGCTAGGTGTCAGAATGGTTTTCATGCACAGACAATACAAATAATCCTTTATGTTAGCCTGCAATGTTTCATACAAAATCACAGCTCTGCACGGTTGGGTAAACAACAAATTAACTGAGGGATAGTGGGTACCAACATTCCCAGATGATACCAGGCACAGCAGCCTGAGGCGTATACTAAGACTACCTCTGTGTAGTGATAAAACATTTACATAAGTGAAGCATTTGCCACGTGAAAGGGAGAACTGCTAATTAATACCTACATCCAGATAAACTGCAGAGGAAGAATCTGACATGTGCAAACAGCCACTTTTGCTTATTTAAGCCGATGAGTCACATGATTAATTGCCACACTTTGCATTGTTCAGATAAGGTGTAAAGGTACAAACAAGGAAGAACCTACCAGGACTTTCCACCCGCTTGTAGTGGTAGGGATTGATGCAAACCTCCTTCTGTTTTGAACCAAAGGGGAACTCGCAGCATTCCAGAGGTTTCAGTTCGTGATGGCTCTGCAGGTCTGGCCAGCGCCACACTCTGCAGTAAATGACGTGTGGGAGCCCCTTCCGGTGTGACACCTGGAGCCGGCCATCCAAGGAACGAGGAATTGTGACACAGTTGCTGGGCTGACCAGGACAGCTTAGTGCTTTTTCCAGCTCCTCCATAGCACCTTTTTTCTTCTTCAGTTTTTTCACTAATGCATCAACAGCTTTCTCTGCCCATTTCTCCTCTTCATCCCCTTGCTTCCACCCCAACAGCCTCTTCACTGCTGGGCTGGTGAAGGAGAACAAACTTGTTACATTCATGGTGACCCTGCTGTGGTGATACCACAGAACCAAGCAGGAACCACTGCCCTGTTCTTCCAGCACCACCAGGGTACAGCAGATTGTGTCAGCAGTCAAAAGCAGCCTGGATCAAACAGTTCTGGTCCTCTCTCCTTTTCAATCCTCCAGTCCCAGGAAGGCAGCGCTGACATCCCCCCTTAATGATCACAACCTTCTCATTATTCTAAATCCTTCTGGTTGACAACCTAAAGGAGAATATCAGAGAAAGAGGAAAAAAAGGATTTTACCTTACAAGTTAGCATACAGCAGTTAAAAATATCCCCCACCTCACCCCAGAAGAGTGGTCTGATCAAAAAGCAACCAACAAGAAAGCAACACCAAAGTGCTGACAACCTCCAGGACTGGACTCAAGGCACATCTGATAAAAACTTAAGCAGCAGGACCTGCTGCTGAACCCAGTACACCCCTATATTAGAAATGTAGTTCACATTAAATCTAGCCTAAAACAGTCCCTCAATTTAAGTTTTTCACTATCAAGTGTGAGGGGTGCTACACTCTGCCTGTCAGCTGTTGCAACCTTAACCAGCAAAACATCCCAGAGAAGCAGTGCAGGATCAGTAGGGCTTTTTTTATTATTTATTTTAGAGAGCGGCTGGAAGCAATACTCCTCAACAGCAACGTGCTGCCCAGCTCTCTCCAAACTGCCAGGCATGAAGCTCAAAAATCACTGCACTAGACCTGAGCATAACACAGTCTGAAAAAAAAAAAAACCAACCAGTTCAGTTTCACCTCTTACTTACTTTGAGGAACAATGGAAAAAAAAAGTGAAACTAGAAAGATCTTAGCCCTCACTGACTCACATGAGAAAGAAAACTGCATCTGCCCACCCCACCCAAGAGCCCTCGGAGCTCCTAAGCAGCCTGTGAGGGAGGGAAAGCTATCATGAACTTCACCCATTACACACTGACCCTTCCTGCTGCAATGTCTGCCTAATATACTCAAGGACTGCTGATGGAGTGGGAAGGACGAGGTAGTCCAGATAAGAGGATTTTAGACAGCACAGTGGTCCTCAAGCTGGGAGACAAGGAATGGGACTGAAGCGATGGGTCAAGAGGGGGAGGAACACCACATTTGAAGGAATCTCGGCTGTGAGCAGCAGGTTTTGTCTTTGTCCAGGCTGAGAGCAGGCAAAAGGCTCTGGCAAGGGAAACAGAAGAGACCCAGGACTGGCAGGGAGGGAAAAATGAGACAAAGAGCACCACACCACTGATTTTCAAATAGACAGACAAGACAGGAAACATATCCTGGACTGGATACCAACAGGTTGCAGAGGAAGGGGGAAGGGGAAAAGGATATGAATGTTTTTGTTGCCATCAGAACAACACAAAAAACACCCAACCAACGAGCAATCTATACACACAGAGAATAGAAGGTGTCAGCACACCCACGTCAGACAGGATTTCACAGCTATACTAAGAAAAGACTGCAGACCTTAAAATTGCAAATGCTATGGCACACTTACTCTCTTGACTGTCATACACTACAATGGTTTCATAGTATACCACTATATTTGAAGAACTTTAAGCTGAAAACCATCCACTTTATTCAAATTAACTTGTCACTAAAACAGTTATCTAATTGCAGAGGTTCAGTTTTATTAGGCTGAATGCATAAACTACATTTATGTGAATAATAATTATGGACTAAGACAGGCCACGTCTACCAACACTTCAAACTGGTACATCCCATCTCTTTTATGCTAAGAACTGTATTTGAAATAAGGGAAGATTTGCATGAGCCTGCGGCAAATTTAAGAATTTGTTTTGTTACGTGAGCATGTGCTATACTGTTAAATGAACTGAAACTCCATTACTGTCACTGACTGTACTCCAGGTATACTTTATCCTTACATGCACTGTAAAGTGCTCTATTAAAATGCTGTGCTAATTTAAGAACTGAATTACCAGAACCTCAGTGCACGTGCTTTAAATATGTTTGTAACTGAGTAATTCTCAATTCATATATAGTCTGTATCTCAATCAGTATTCTAAGTATCCTTTTTCTGCACTTTTCAAACAAAAGATACAAGTTCCACACACAAAAGTTACAAGTTCCAGTAGTATATCAAGTAAAGCTTTCTCCTTCACACCCATTTGAATTAAACAAAAACGATTTAAAAGGCTTGAGTTGAAGCTCTAATAAAGGAGAAAGTACAAAGTCTGCATTTTGACCTGAGCTCCATTCAACGCTGATAATGTTTGCAGATTCTACCTAGGCCTGACCCATTTTGCACCAGGCTACTTGCTGTGCAAAAGGAGAAGTCCTGTTTATTAAGACTGTATGTTTATATCAGTGCCTGAAAATACAACCCTAACACGGGCTAGTACACAAGCTCTGCACCAAGACAACGCTCAGATGCAGCCCCAAGCAGTCAGACCAAAGGAACAGATTCTCTGAAGTTTTTGGATCAAATCCTGCAGCACACACACATCCCACTCCCACAGTCATGCACTCCAAAACAAGTTTCACCCTCACCATCAAAGCCCTGGTGGCATCTCGGTGGCAACAGCTGCTGGGAGCAGGAGGAACAGCATTAGGCACAGCGCTTGGAGGTGAGCTTGGAAGCAATGCAGCTCAGCAGGACCCAGCTGGGCACCAGCCTCCAGCCAGGGATTCCTGCTCAAGTCCTGCCTCCAAAACAAAGCCTAAGCACACCCCAAGCCCTGAACAAGCAGCAAGATGAGGGGAGGGGGAGAAAACTCACAGGCTGCTGTAAACTAGTTTCTCTAAGCTCCAAAACCAATATTAAGCTAAAAAAACCCAAAAAACAAACAAACAGACAAAGAAAAAAAACAACAACAAAACCAAACAAATAAAACCCAAACCACAATGTATGTGGAGATTTTTGTTTCCAAGAAGCAGAGAGCTCGTCCGCAGGGCTGAGCCCTTGCCAGTACATTCCATTTCCCTTTCTGCCACTCTTGGTTTCTGCACTGCATCATTTCCTGTATTACTTCTGCACAAAGTGGTCTTATCAGCTGGAAGTGCAAAATAAAGATTAAACCACGAGTCAGCAGATGACACAGTCTGCGTCTTTCTTTCCCCAAATACACGTGCCCTTCTGGGAAAGTGGGAGTTAGTATTTCCAACAGTTGAGTGACCACCAGCCCTTGAAGGGTCTGTTTATTCACGAGGTAGGGATGAAACAGAAACCTAGGCCAAACAACAAGACACTCTCCAAAAGGCAGTCTGGCATCAGTTTAAAGGAAATTGAGTTGTTACCCACTTATCAGACACTCTCTACACATCCAAACCCATGCACTTGTTAGTATGCGTTCTGTCTGCTGATGGATGAGTTGGAATCAACAAACTTCTTTCAAATCCCAATGTTGTTTTATTTGCCTTCCTTCACTGCTGTTGCCTTTTTTTGGAAATCTTTGGATTAACACAAAAATCTGTACACAGCCTATAAAAAAGTAAGTGAGCATTATATTTTTATATATCTTTTTAGCCAGCCTTGTATTTAAACAAACATATTTAGATAAAATGCCTAAGAGTGAAGTTCTATTTTTCTAGCCCTCAAAGAAGAGATAGTTACTCTGTCAGCAACATGAAGCAGACAGTAAAATATTCAATGAGACTGCTTTCAAATTCCCACAGGAGATCCCATAGGAAACTGTCCCACTTTGCATAAATGACTGTTTTTGATGGGTGGAGAAAGGGTTTGGACAATTAGATGATCCTCTCCCAGAGGGGTGGATGAGGGAGCAAAACAACTTCTAGCCCAAGTTTCAGGCAAACAAGAAGTGACTCTAACTCTTCTACTAATTTGATTATTTGTATTACAGGCTCAGTGATGCAGGCAAAAAGGATCCTATTAAATATTTTTAATATATGCTTAGCACAGTTAGACATAAAAATGGGCAGGAACCACAGTGAGGATAATTGTTAATAGAGAAAACTGTCTAGTCTATGACTACATTTTAAAAATTCAATTTATCTTAGTCAATGTACCTCTTCCCAGCATCCATTACTTAGTAACACTACAAAGAAATAACAAGTAGAGAGATTTTAATTTGCTTCTTTAAAAATATTTAGTCATTTACTCTCTCTGAGAGATACATATTTTCAGCAACTCATGTATTCAGTGTAATATTTAGACTTTTAAAAAAAAAAAAACAAACCCAAACAAACGTATTTTGGCATAGAAGCCAGGGAACTGTCTCTTTATTCCGGCAGGTACTATCTCCATGTACAGTTTCCATGTATTACTAAAAGGCATGAAGTCTAAGCAGCTGCACTGCTAGAATGTGTAACAACGTATTGTGCACTAACTTCATCTAGCTCCCTATTCCTGGAGCAAGCCGCAAAAAGTTTCAATTTCTTTCTTCAAGTAATGTGATTTGTGAAACAGAAAGTCCAGAGTCTTCTGCTGAATTACCCTCCTTTTAGTCAACAAATTCTTTCTTTGCACCTTCTTATGGCAGAATATCAGATCTTGCTCAGCTTGGAAAAATGCACTAAACCTGGTAGAAACCTCACTGACATTACAATACACATGTAAAAAGAAAGCAAGTTTTACATCAGAGTGCTGTAGAACTCATTAGAGAGCTTGTACAGAAGCTGACTTGGCTTCCCTTTTAAGTTTGGAAAACGACAAGGAGAAAAAGAAACAAAATTAACTCTTTTATGTTCTCTTGGCATGGTAGAAAGAATTCAAGAAAACACTGAAATACGCAATCCTGTGTTCTGATATACAACATATTGTTCAAGGAAAGAGGAACACGCTGGTGTTGAAAATACCTCATCATACCTAACAGAGTAGGCAGGACTTTTCCTGTCACCGCTTTAGACTCCCTTCCTTACTTAGACCCAGCAAGGGCCAGAAGGATGGGTATCTCCAGCCTGTTCTGTGAAGTAGCCTCCTTTACAGCCCAAAATATCCAGTCTGTCAAATCTCTTCTTGGGCCACCCCTTTTGCTATTTGGCTGAGGGACTGCCCCTCCAAGAAAGCCTCCCATGTATCACTGTACAGCCCACAGGGAAAATCCTGTCAGATACCTACAAGCACCCTTTAGTTCAGCAGGCAGGGAAAGAGCAAAATGAAACCGCAAGGCCAATGTAGGATTTACCAGTGGAGGGGAAAAAGGCAACAGTGACCCAAGAGCCAAAACCACCATTGCTCTGTCAGTCCAGAGCATGAAGGGATAACCTCACACTCTCAGGATCTGCCAGCTCCTTCCCAGTGCTCCCCACAGTTCAAACCAAGAACACAGTGTTCGGCCAGTTTCTACAGTGAACCGCAGCTTTTCTTCCACCCGCCTCCCCACTCGGCTTCTGGCAGACAAGGCACTGCTTGCCCTTGAAGTCTCAGCTATCACGACTGCAAGAGTAAAACAACAGCAAATTCTTACAGGTTTTCCGGATTTGAAGGTAGCGGATTTGAAAGATTTATGGTAACTTTACAGCTGCTTCTCCAGGAAAAATACCCGCTTTCCATACACATCAGAAACCGAATCTGGTGCTACAATACAACTAAAATGGCATAAAAGTCTTTCTAAGAAAATACATCATTGTGAGAAGAACACGGCAAAGGTTCTTTCTCAGATTTAACAGACATACATAAAAAATTAGATTTGCCCTTGTCCTGGTTAGGAACACTTCTTCCCAATACCTTTGCAACTGTTTTGACCTACTGGAAAACATAGTCCTGAAAACGAACTTAAACACCACATCCTTCATGAGTTTTAGCTCCACCATGTTTACAAGAAACACTAAGACTATACAGCCTCTTAAGTGATCACCAGATCCTCAAATCCTGCCTTTTTCACCAGAGATGAAAAACACTTACACTGCTGAATTTTACTCACTCCTGCCTTCAGATGCATGTGAGATTCCACAAAGTCACAAACCACCAGCTCTTCCTTTACCACCTGCTGGTCTCCTCACCGTGCTTATTTTATATATATTTTATATTGCCAAGACTACTGGAGAAAACTAAAACCAAGTTTGCCAACATACTTGGTCAGGAAGCTGGGTAAGCCTGGTGCACAGCAGGGCTGGTACAAGTA
Source organism: Melanocharis versteri (assembly GCA_013397845.1). Lineage (NCBI taxonomy): Eukaryota > Metazoa > Chordata > Aves > Passeriformes > Melanocharitidae > Melanocharis > Melanocharis versteri. The sequence goes on along the minus strand of VZTG01005665.1, from coordinate 1,260,735 downwards.
GGATGGATCAAAACATCCACCCAGGTGTGCACAAATCCCTTCTGGTGTTGGCGAGCAGTCGGACTGAATCGGATGTGCTTTCAAAGATTATCTCTAAAACCACAGCCTACTACTTTAACCAAGGTCAGGAAGGAACTGTAACTTGATGATTCAGTCAAAACTCTGGCACAGATGGGATTGCAAAATATGAACTTCACTAAAATAACCTATAAGATGAATACAAGGCTGTGAATCACAAAACTGGCCAGAATAGTGTTCATAAGGTGTTTTTTTTCCTAAATGCTATGAAGGAAGAGAGCCCTCATTCTTCACTCTCTCCAAGCTAAAGGCCTCTTAAAGAAATCCTCAAACAAGACATTCAAAAGAAAAACATATCCAAAGAAACAGCTGTCAAGAGACATTATGAATTACCAGTCATCACAGTGGGTATTTCATTGTGCATCTTTAGGGCAGGTTTATCCATTTTATTTGTGCTGTGCAGTACTTAAACTTCACACATTGTCCCACCAGGACACTAAGAGCACCGAGGAGTACAGGAGCAGCCAAGGATCTCGGTCAGCATTGTTAGATGACACAGACCAAGTCCTGAAAAGTGCAGGAGAACCTCTAAGACCAGTCTGCAGCACTGGCTATGGCTTTGTGAACATCCACAAAGATGCCAGGACTAGCCTAGCTATTAAAGTATGTTAGAAGTCCTTTCCTAAAAGGTCAAAGAGCTGGAGAAAACAGACTTTTTTTTCCTCTTCCATCATAAAACTCCTGTATAACTCCCTTTTTCCACAAAGACCATTCCCTTTCCTGACTTTTTGAACTGTCTTTGGAAAACAGGTGTTGTTTACAACAATAACAAACACACATCTGTGTGGGTGTGTTAATACACACAAAGGCAGGATAACTGAAACCTCTTCCTATATTTAGATCTGTCTGGTCAGCTCTAATTGCATAATTTAATCAAAACCCTCTCCAACGGAAACACATCCATATTCATCACAGGCATCAAAGGAAACATCTTTACAAACTATATCCTTTTACAAACCAACACATGGTCCCACATCACTTGTCCAATTGTTGAATTCCTCCTTTGGGAAGGGCACGGAATTTTATTTCTTTTTATCAGCTGAAAAAAGCATTTCCCTCCAATTCATCAGCACAGGGCGGGAGGAACTTCCTTCACAGGTGAGATGGGGAAAATTTACTGACATGTCACATTCAGGGATTTTTTGAGGCAGTTAAAACATACATCTGCTGCATAAAGGAAAACCTTTAAAACGGAAAAGAAAGAAAAATGCCCATCACCACTCAGGCATCAAAATTTTTGAGTGAAGCTCATAAAATGCAAGATGTGTTGTGCCTTCAGAGAACAGCACAGTTTAGCACAGACTGCATGAATTTAAAAAGGGGCTTGTTTGCAAGCCCCAGCCAGAGCAGTACTCCAACAGGGTATGTTTTAAGGAGGGAAACCCCACCAAATGCACACCAGTTATGCTCAGCTGAGGCAAGTCACTGCTCCTACAAATGATTCATTTCACCAAGAGCATGCACCAATACAGTTACATCAGCTGCATTAAACCACTTCTAAAGACTGTGACCCAGACCTCATTTATCAGAGATTAAGTAAAGATGTTAAATTACAGCTCAAGATCCCCGGCTTTAAAGCAGAATCCTTCACCAAAGCAAGAGATGACAAAAACTGAGAAGAAAAATTACTTATTCACTAATGAAAGAGTTATTGGGTCAAGCCTCAGCAAAGCAGAACAAACTGATGAAAATTAAACCAAAAAAGTAATGCTGTTAAATTAAATAAATCTTTCCACAAATTAGTCCCCCACCCACCATTTATACACCTGAAATAAGAATAGTCAGTTTGCCAACGCTGAAGACATTTCAGTGCATTTCATGATATGCATGCTTTACTTTTTTCAAAGGATTCCTCCAGCTTTCCTGGTTTCTGCCTTATCTGCAAAAACTAAAGAGCTATTTTGTCACCTTTAAGCAACTTTTAAAGCACTGTACCTTCCTCGTGTCTTTAAAATGTCCATGTTGAATTTCATCAAGTGTCCTGCAATTCACAACTACCATTCTGGACAGAGAAAGTGTTTAAAGATGACACAGCTTTCCAAGCCAAGTTTATACAACCCAGACACAAACACCAATATTTGCCAGACTTCCACTGTCCAATGAAACATTATTTAATTACAGCATGCCACAAGTGGCCTTCTGAAAACCGGGACTGGACTTCAGACGACACAAAGCCCAATGTACTCCAGGTCCTCAGGACAGTGAGGAACATCTGCCTGACCATATCACAGCAGATACTCCCTGGCAGTTCCTTGGTATTTATCAGGCCATCCTAAGTCACAGACCCTTTATAAATGGAAGATCACAGTGTTTATAGATGCCCCTTCAGCTTCCACACAAGACAATTAAACTCTTTAAAGATTACGATTTACAGGCAAGTACAAATTTTTAGGGATCCTTCTGAGACCAAGTCAAGGACAGTTTGGGTCAACGTTTAAAATACACCCACAAACACATCTGTAAGGTTGATCTAGGCCTTTACCAGCACGTGAGGTACAACTCTGAGCATGCCTACACTAAAAACAGACCCAGAAGTCACAGACGCACCTTTCCCCTTCCAAAAGGGCAAAACAAGGGTGCACACATACATGAGGAGTCAGAGAGATCCAAAAAACTGTGGGATGAGGCAAAAGCAGCTGTCACAGCCCCGTGCCAGAACATCTGCAGAATCTCACGTCAAACTGTTTTCTCATATTCCTGAGATCAAGGCTTTGGAGTGTTCTGTACAAAGGCTTCAACCCACAGATAGGAACTGATAGTTAATGCAGCAGTTGGGAACAGCATAGCTTGAAAGGAAGTGGGAGATATCCTCCTACATTGCTTACTGGGAATACAGAGGTTTTACAACAGGAGAAAAGGGCTGTAATCTGTCTGTCTGATCCCCTGGTTATCTGTAAGCTTTTCATGATTTTTGGAAGAGGAACCAAGCCACATAAAGAATTACTCAGTACCCTTTCCTTATCTGCAAGCTTTTCTTATTAACAGAGCCTGTATGACTCTGCATATGGCAATAAGGCAACCTATTAATCACTCCACCATAATTTTTCGAGACCCATTTGAAGTTTCAAAATTCAGGTTTTGCAAAGTTGCAAGTCTCTTACAGCCGAGACACCAAAACACAGCATTTTCCAAACACCCCACGCTCTGCAAGGTCAGCAGCAAGCTAGCTTAAAACAGCCATAATGCTTCCAAATTTTCCACTGCTGCCTGCTACTGAACAAACAGTCACAGCTGGCCTGGTACTGAGGATGGTCAGAAGAACTCCAAGCTCCAAAGTCACATAGTGAGGCTGCAAGGGTGAACTTCCAGCACCTGTAGCTTTCCCAGACTACTTACTTCTAGGCTACAAGCTAGTGCACAGAAAGAACACACAAAGACTTCAGACTCTTTGTCTTTAAGCTGTTACATAGACGTCTTTAATTCTGGGGCTGAAAGCAGCACTCTCCAGCTCCCGAGGTAAGAAAGAAGCCTATAGGCTCAAACAACCCTGACTGCTGGCTGGCCTGGAAGATTGAGAGCCCTCATGTCCCAAGTCAGTGAAAGCAAGAAGGTAGGCAAAGGTGTGACAGAAAAAATCAGGAATAGGAGAGTTCAGCCAAAGCAGCCTGCCATGAGCACTGCCACTTCTCAACTGCTCCCAGTTCACAAACCACAGGAGATGTGCTGGGTCTGACCATAAGCAAGAGTCATTCCTGATAAACTGGTGGGGAGAAGGGCAAAGGGAACAGTTATCCAGTCAACTGCAGTAAATAGCTCTGGAGCATTTATGCCAGTTAGGCTGATGCCTTCTACAAAGAAGCCTCTAGCCAAGCCAGAGATCAAAATGAAAAATATGCTACAGTGGATTCCCATGTTCTGGAGAGTTCCTCGGCGCAGCAGAAGGCTACAAGGGAATTCAGTGAGAACATCGCTCCAGCACTGCCACTTGGAAAATACCTGCAGTTTGTGTTCTAAATCTGTAGACAGTCTAATTCCTAAAGTTAAGAAATATACTACAAAGATGCAAATAACAAGAACGAGTAAGGGTTTTTAAACACATTTACCATATAGCACCAAAACAAATGCTTTCTAAATTTCATTTGAGAAAAGTGGATTGAAAGCCAAAAATGTGAAAGTGATTTATGCAGTAGTGCAGAACCCAGGAAAGCTACAGACAGTGCAATGGCTCACAGCACAGATCAGCTTCAGGTGTCCTGTCTTCACTGGCAGTGATTTCTGGTAACACCAATCTGCTTTTACAGAAGGCTTTTTAGTGGATTTAGTATTTACCTTTTCTCTGATTTCTTGATAATGCTGCTAACTGTACCCAGTCTGCCAATTGTTTCCATTTATTTCATCCTCTAAAGAGGAAAATAAAGTTTCTACTACCAAAGAAGCAAAACTTGGACTTTCTTTTACTCCTGAGGAAAAACACTCGTCCTGTCTCACACAGGACATGCACTAGATGTGTTCTGCTCATCTGGTTCCATTAAACTAGAAAATCATCTCTAAGACAGCTCGCAGTTTATACCAGCAAAACAACACTTGACCAGAAAAGCTTGTTTAAGCGCTGCTCTCCATCCGTCCTCCCTCACCCGCCATAAAAGATACTGCACCATTAATCACTGTCGCTCTGCTGCCAATAGAGCTACACTGGGGCTTTGTGGCTGACGTAACTGTTGGCAGCCGAGTCTCTCCCTGCTAATCACCAACACAAGTATCTGGGAAAAAAACCCTGTAAATTAGACCTTTCCTTGGCAAGCACTTTAAGGAAGTCTTCATCTGGGAGTGCTACAGCACTCGCCTGTGACTGGCTACCTCCCGCAGCTGCCTCGGGCCAGCGAGGTCACAGGTCCACAAGCCAATGAGCAGCCCCAAGGGTTCGCTCCCACCCAGGGAGAAAAGGTTTCCCTTTACTCCCTCGTGCCAGCCTTGGTAAAGCAACATAACTTCTCCTCTACCTGTCAGTCAGTTCACCTTCCTAACCTGGCAAAACCAATATAAACCAAAAAACACATTCTGCGGGGTCAACTCAGAGCTCAGAGCACCAAAGTCACCCAGCCAGCCTATGCAAAGAAATCCATGGCTGGGGCTGAAAGAAACCCAACTCTTAATTAAGAGTTCTTTCCACCTCGGGGAGCTGCTACCCTCGAATTTTAAATTATATCCAGGCCAAAGATTAGCTCACGCTCAGACACAAGTACTTCAGCTGATTTGCAAAACCTGCTCTCATCCCCAGAGCAAGGAGCCCTGCCTTGGCTGGTTCTGAATAACCAAACACTCCAGCAAGCAATTCAACCCCCCTCTACTGCCACTGCCTTCTACTCTAGTAACTAGACAGCAGATTTGGGAAAAAAAAAGAGCAATTTCATATCCATCTATCCAAAAATACCACACAATGCAGAGTTTTAAGCCGAGAGCATTTATAAAATATTTTCCACATGAAATATAATACGACACATTACAGAAACTGTAATTGCGTTATCCTAGGTTTTTAAGCTAATAAAGGCAAAGACTTTTCCTTTGGCTACTACATCCAAGAGAAAGCACTTAACACTGACACCAGCTAGCATGGACAATAAAGGGCCTGTTATTAAATATGCCAGACTGTAAAGCTAGCAGCAAGCAAAAATGCAGAACAGAAAACTGCAATAGTCAAGATGGCAACCTATATGTAAGCCAGGTTTTCCAAGACATCCAGCACGGTCAAAATTCACATTTTTCAAATCCGTATAGTTTATCACTGCATTCACCAGGTAATTAGCAGAACTAAGATGATGACATAACCAAGGTCTGATTATCTATCTATCTATCTATCTATCTATCTATCTATCTATCTATCTATCTCCTTACTGATAAAAAGGAAAAGAAGTATCTGAGAAGAGGAAAGATCAAGAGATTGTGTGAAGGGAGATGAAATTCTGGTCCTGAATGTTGGAGACTCATGGTAAGACCTCAGTAAAGCCACTCAAGTTGGGTCTCTGTCCCTCTCACGTCCCTCTTCCCTCCCTGTGCAGGGAAGCACACGGTTTACATGTGTTTGGGATTCCTGAAATACTACACATTTGAAATTAAATCACTGTAATGGCATTATGCATGCAAGAATCCCTGAAGCCATCATGTATATGTTGGCAGGTCTTTGAGGTTCAAATAAATTTCAAATCTACTTTATTCATTGTTGGGACAAAACAATAGAGCAGTTGTCACACAACTGGAAAAACAGAAGTCATCTGAACATGGTCTTGGGCAACCTATATGACCATGATTGAGCAGGGGGCTGGACCAGATGAGATGACCTCCAGGGGTCCTTTCCAATCTCAACCATGATTCTGTGAAGTTCTCAAAGCAACCACTTGCCAATTAATTTGATCACACATCAGAAAAGCAACCGGTTCAAGAAAACCAGATATAACTCCACTTGCCTTGGCACAAGAACAAAATCGCATCAAGTGCTACTACACTGAGGTAGGGACTGAGCTCTATTTGCTGTACACAGCCAGAGGCACAAGAAAGCTGCTTTTTCTCTGATTTTGACCACTTCAGAGAATCCAGAGGCCTTTTGAGTTGCCTCACTCTTCCTCCCTTCATGCTTGTACCCTTGAAGTTTGGCTTCACGTATGGCTCTGTTCCATTAAAACACAAGTCCTCATCCCTGTCACCTCGCTCCATGTACAGCCCTGGTAAGAAGCCACTTTTCCACCCCATTTTCCACTGCTTGTGGGCTACTGGAAGATTCTGGTCTACAGAGGTTCCCATCCCATGCTCATCACCTTAAGCAACCATGACTAAGCCCTGCCATGTTCACATCCTGTTTGTCTCCCAGCCTATATGAAAGGCAGGATGGATTATTTTATTACACATGGAATAAAGTCAACAAAAAAAAAAATCATCTTGTAGTTTGTAGTTTTACTAACCTGAATAAAGCCCTTCCTGGGTTAAAATAAATCCAAACCCACCTTCCCCAAAGTATATTTCAGCCCAAAAACCGTAACAGTGGTAAAAATATGTCAAATTTCACACCAGAGCATTTAGGTATCAAGAGAAAGACCCTTCATCAAACAGGACTGTGTTTTATTGATGAGCCAGTTTTAGTAACTTTTCAGGACCTGGCAGCAGAATCTACACTCCTAAGCAGGTGCTAGTGGCTGGCCTAACTCGAAAGTAAATTTCTTGCTTCATGTAAAACAGCTCGGAAACCCTTGGAAAAAAGACAACTGGCCAACAGTGAGCAAGGGTGTTCTGCCAACTATTTTGTCCTACCAAAACACTAGCAGAGTTTGTTTTACAACCTCTTGAGAGGGTTGGAAAGAAAAGGACAAGGAGTTAAAAAACAACAAAGAACAAAAAAAAAAAAAACAAAACCCAACCCATACATTTTTTCTGTTCTTCAGCTGGATAAATTACAAGGACACCCCAGAGCATTAAACCATCAACTGAAAGAGCAGGAGATGTCAGTTCCACACCACCCTCCACCCCTTTCTCTTACACACTACTACCCAAAATTCTGGGACCCCTCTCTCCTCGGCCACAGAAAATATGTCCAGTTACAAGCCACATATTTTCCCCTCAACAGATCAGTTGAATGAAAGTCCTTACTAGTAAGATGCATGTAAGACAACAACGGTGTTTGATTAATTCCTCCCACATCAATATTCAAATGAAACCTAACAGATACAAAGGTGAAATAACGCTGGCAGAACGAAGTCAAATACGCAGCTCATTAACAGCATCTGACCAAACAGCAGATGTTTCCTCCTCCTATCACCCTTAGGAACACATTTAAGTGGAAGCCAGAATTTGTTGCAACATGATTCTCCAGTTATTTACTTCATTTTTAAGCAAAACTGATTTTAAGCTTTTAAGCATTTAAATGGCATTTAAGTATTTATATATAAATATTTATTACATACACAGACCTTGATAAATTTACAGGCTCTTCTCAACTATATATAGATGTAGCCTATCTTTATCTGATCCAAACAATTTAACTTTCAACAGCAGTGACTATTATTTTAGGTATTCTGTGTGCACACACACATAGCATACCTATCCACTTGAAGGATCCTATATACACACCATTGTAAGAATAAAATATCTCTAAGAGTCTCACACCCTGGTTTCAACATGCTACACCAGACAGAATGCTGATATTATTTTCAGTGCCTTAAAATGCTTGAAATCAGAAGCCTGAAATTATTTACAAGAAAAATATCTCAGTGATTCAATCTTTCATGTAAACACAGAAGAATGAGATACCAGTCCGCAGTGTTGAGCAAAGTGAGAAAGAAAAGCCAGTAAAGGTACCATCAACTACGGTCACTGCATGCACCAATCAATCTGAACACACAACGTTCTCTGAACTCACGGAAAACTTCTCAGCCGGCTACAGAAGTGTCAAGTGCGTGCACATACACTTTTTTGCTTTCCTCTACTTAGACACGTCCTTAAACATGTACATCAGTCTTGCCACCTCTGTAGAAGAAACTCTGTCGTGCTGTAAACTCTGAAATCCAAGTTCTACTCATGGTTGAAATCTGTATTGAGAGGACATATTTTCAGCTCCCCTCAAACAATAGTTCCAAGTACTGAAAGAAGAAAGGTCCATCAGTCAAAATTGGAGGGCAGATGTGATTCTTACACCCATGCTGGGGAAAGACACAAGGAGACAGCAAAAACTCTCATGATTCTGTCTATAATCACTTCAGCACTGCAAAAACTTTTAATGGGTATCTTATTTTCAAGTTACCCAATATTGGATTGATAGTCCACAGATCACTTTGATGTGGATTGGCATTTTAGTAGTTTTAATGATAAAAACATGCAAGTGATATACTTCTGAATACCATTAAGTGCTATAATTCAGACTGTCTACACTGGCTTAGACAGTCTCATCCGCTGCCATGTTGGGAAGAGTGTTCCCTTTATGAGTACAGAAATATGAAATAATACTTCAGAAATCACTGGTGAACCACATTAATGATTTGCTTACATGCCAACTCAACATAATAGTTGGGTTTGGATGGTACTGCTTTGAACAGTGCCTAAATATAATGACTTATATAAAGGCATGTTTAAAAATAATTTGTTTTCCTCCTTGTACTCTAGACTTCGCCTGTGCATGCTGGAGAAAGGGTGGGGGAAGAACCAAATGGGAGAGACTGGTGACATCTGTTCTAGTATCACTCTCCCAAGTGGGTAACACATACTAGAATAAAAGTGCCACAGTCCAGAACAATTACAGAGCTACGTTAGAATGACTGAACTGTGCAAGTGTCCAGAATAGCTCTACTGGTCAGGTTCCCTACACTGGCAAGTCTATAGAGACAGGAAGAAAAAAGCTTCAACCCCTGATCTAAACTCAGCTTCTACACAGTCTCCCAAGACAGCAGTCACCAGAAGTGTACAACTGAGCAAAGCAACCCATGCTTGCAGAAAACCCTCTGGAATCTAATGACGGCTTAACCTAGCTGCTGTGTGGCACTGTGGTCCCACAACCCTTCCACCAGAGCAATCCAACTGCCACAGTTCCCGACACATCCTTCCTCCTTTCCCAAAATAAAAAAATAATAAAAACGGACCCATCTCCACAGCTCAACAGAGTTCAGTGTTTCATGCGTGGAATACTTGACCTCACACAATCTATAGGAGTAGTGTGCTCAACCTTTGTTCCTATTAAAGTAGGAGGAACTTCCAGTGCCAACACAGGCAGGTGACAAATGGATGCAGGGAGAGAATTCTGTATGATCTGGGTTCATTCTAGAAATTGTTTTCATTCCTTGAAATCAGCCCATTTTATGAAGTGTTTGCCTACTCTATCCCATTAAAAAACAAAGGTGTCCCCCACTCAAATACATAGCAACCCGAAAAGCTTCTGTAGTGCAAATTGCCATTTGTCTGAGGAGGAGGATAGGGATCTTTGTGGCAGCCACTAGCCAGCCAAGGGTGTCCTCACCCCTGAATCCACCCTCTTTAAAGCTCTCCACAAAAGGCCCAATCGAACATTTTCGCTGGTTATTTCAAATCTTGAAGACTAGCGACATTCTAACGGAAACAGTTATAACCCAGACTGCAGGGATACAACACTAAAACTTAAAAAATATCAATTTAAAACAACTTCCTTCCCATCTCAAGCAAACCCCTCCATCCTAATATTGAAATTCTCTATGCTGTTCTACGGCTTGAGCAAAATAGCTTGAGAATTGCAAGATGCCTGTGTAGATGAGCCTGTAAGTCACCAGCATTTCAAACCTCGCTTGCCAACTTGGGGTTTATATTTTAAACTCGAATTTTCCACTCAGTACATTTCAAAGGAAAACTTCTAGGAACCGCATATCATCTTTTAATTATTAAGACTGGTATGCATTCAGTTTTTCGCTATACACAGAAGAAAGGCCAGTGGAAGAACATTAGTCTGCTGTCACTACACAGAAAACAGTTAAGTTTTTATGGGCAGAAAAGACCTTTCCCCACTCTGAAAGCAAAACTGAGTGAGTTTGTCATGAAAACCTAAACCAGAAATTAAAAAAAAAAACTAGAAACAAAACCAACAAAAAACAAAACCCCCACACATCGGCAGGATCACTTCATTAACCATAAGGCAATTTGTGCAATCTGACTTTCATTTTCACAGATTTTATGGCTCTCTCTCCAATACGGTAGTTTCTTCATCTGCACTGACACAGCAGAAGACAGCGCCACATCCACATTTTAAAAGCCACTGCACTCCAAAGTGAGCTTTAATTCTTTTATCTGCCACTCAAAAAGCACCTTAGCTAAAGCACATGCTGTTGAGGTGCAACTGAACCTGGAGACTAATAAATCTCTTACCACTAGTGACCATTTATTTTCTCTGCTTCACTTGCATGCCTCAAAAATTTTTTTTTTTTTTTTTACTTATATTTATGACTAAAAATAAGGTACGTCCCTTTCTTGGCTGGGGCAACCTCAAGAGATTAAAAATCCACACCAATTCAGGTATGAGGAGTTGGTTTAAACACTAACAAATGCAAAACTCTCAAATCCCCAAGCAGCACACTGACTAGCAGAAAGAAGAAAAAAAGCAGTTTTTGCAGGATTTTTCCCAAAATGTATTATAGTGATTTTATCAGCAGAAACAGCAAGACCTAAAATGCTGAGTATATAGCAAACATTTTACTACCTGTGGCATGCTATTTTCTAGGGCTGTTAGAGTCATGCCATGAATCTGAAGCCACAGTTGTCTTTACTAAGAAAATCAGAGTGACCTATGCCAACTCATATTCAAAATTACAGTCTCTGTTCTAGAATAAGTTTGGCCATACAGCTCAAGAAATGGCTAAAATGCTCTGTCTTGCACAAGAACACAGATCTGCAGGAACGTTTCAACAGGCAGTTACAAACTTCAGCAGGATAGGAATACTAGAGGGGAAAAAGCCAAACAATTGGCTTGTCTGCCTGTTTGTTCCTTTGGGATCTGACAGCACAGTCTGCAGGTGAAGTCGAGCTGATCCTTGAGAAAGGATGTATAAATTTCAGATATTCACTCACAGCCGCTTCCTCACACATACATCCCGAAGCTGCACGCCTTCATCTATTTCAGCTCCTAACGACTGCAAGGAAGAGGCTGAGAGTCAACCTAAATTGGTTCAGGTTTTACTCTTCACAGGGCCACAAGCTTTAATTTCAACTACTCTTTGCATAAGTTAAATAATAAACATGGTGCTCTCTTTTATTTGATTCTTAAACCAGCCGTATCTGAAGCACAATGGGACATGTCACAGACACTTGCTTCGCTGCCCTCATAATATGGTTTAATTATGATGACTGAACTAACAGGCTCACATCATAGACTTTTACAGGTTGACCCTGTGTCATCCTGATGTATCATTTTGCACCAGTTCAGTGCTGTAAATCAATTTAAGATCTCCAGCAGGTTGAAAAGGCTGGTAATGATGCTTTCTCTGCAGTCTCTGGGGACTCCACATTATACACAACTTACATTATTTATAAAGCTGAGATGATGCCTCCATTAGGCCTGTAAGACTACTCAAATGAGCTTTTATTTTACACACACAGCTTGGGCTGCACAGAGCAGAACATTGGAAATATGTAATATTCCGTGCAGTCATGCTTTAATTTAAAAAAAAAAAAAAAAAGTCATAACCCCTTCATTTTTAAAATTTAAATCTTTATATCAAGCAAAGAAACTCAACAGTTTAATCTGAATAATTTCCCAGTACCCAGAAACACAAACAGCACTTTTATTAACCTTTGTATTGCTTTTCTTCACGTTCAACTCCTTACTTCAGTGTTCAAACTACAGAGGAAAAGCAAATGCCAAACTCATCAGTTTTTAAATATTTGATTTGATAGTTAATATTTATACTAAAACAGAAAGATCTCCATCTGTTTACTCAGTCACTTCCCTCAAATGTATTGGATCATCACATCTTCAAGGGTACACAAAAAAGCAAGTTGAACAGAACAGAGTAGGAAAAAAATGTATTTGATTACATACCCAATGGTAATGAGGTCAAAACAGATGCAAGGACAAATCCCTACCCTTAGGGTAACCTGATCATGCCTTGAACTGATCATTCCTCGTAGCTGTGGAAGGCTTCTGGATCACCCAAATCAAGGGAAATTTCTCTCAAGCGCCTGCTTACAGTCTGAAGTAAATTGCAAGACTTCATCCCTAAGACCACAGCAAGAACTTCAAAAACAGCCAGATGTCTCTCATTTTCATACTAGTGTTCTTCCAGTCACAGTAGAGAAGTGAGCACTCAAAACCTGCACTAAAATCCAATGAGAGCCTTGAAAAAGCTTCACAGCACTGCACTCTGGTTCAAGGGGGAAATTAAGTATTAATCAGCTGCAACTAAAAATCTCATGTCCCATAATTCACCCAAATCATTACTCACAAGTAAAAGAAAAAAAACAAGCCAAACTTAGGTTCCCTCACATGATTTGCTCCTATTGTTTGACAGGACAAGGTGCATGCAGTCAGCCACACGAAGAATTACAGACACACACCTGCAAAGAAAAGTGTTCTCTGTGGGCTGGGTAAGCTACAGTTTTTATTCTTACTTCCACGTGCTGCTTAAAAACACATATAACTATTGGAAGAAAAAAATATTAAACAAGTTTTCTTTTTCTGAGTTCCCCTCTGTGCGCAAAAGAGATTCAAACCATCAGCTATGACAGCTCTTTCCTAAGAAGCATGTTAGTTTTAAGGTGCAGTATCTTCGAACGCTGACATCCATTAAACACTGACATGTTTCAGGCAATGATCTTTTCCATTTGCCGGTATCTGAAATACACATCTACTTTTACTCCTCCCCATCCGGCTCTAACAATACTGTTTTTATTAACCTCTGTTTATAATACTTTCCCAAATAAAACTGTTACCTTTTAGACATGCAGTGAGCATCATTTTATCCTAAAATGCCCCAAAAGAACGATTAATTTTCAGAATAAGCTGTTGTTATCCAGATACTGTAAATCAAACTGTAAGGTCGGACTACGTACCTTCTTCAGATTGATCTACTAACAAAAGAGCAATCACAGCAACCCTGCCTCGGTCAGAACTCCCTCTGACTTCAGTTTATATTAAAAAAAAAAAAAAAAAGTCAGTATTTGGCGCAGATCCTTTTGAACGCGTGACTGAGTATTTCCACGCCAGTAAATTTTAATAAGCTTTAAAGATCTATATCCAGGATAAGATTATTTGGCTGTACGAGTATATGAAGCAACTAAACTGAGAAGGGGGAAAATCTCAAGCATCCAAACCCTCTAAGAGGGAAAAGAAAAAAAAAAGTGAACTTTCCTTGACCTCTAAGCACAGATTTGTCATTAAGGAAGAAAGAAGAAGGGGAGGGGGGGAAAAAAACAGGAGGGGAAGGGGCTGCG
>VZTG01005665.1:1187421-1246232 GCA_013397845.1 Melanocharis versteri | reverse complement strand
CGGCACGGCCCGGCCCGTCACGGCACGGCACGGCACGGCCGCTGGGTGCCCTGACCCACAGCCCGACCTCCGCCCCGGGTGTGAGCCCTCTCCGACACCCTCCCTCGGGCTTGAAAGGCGTTTCTGCCCCGCCGGAGCGGCTGGGGAGCTCCGGCAGCGGGGCTGCGGGGACAGCGGCAGATGCTGTCAGACTCGGAGTTGAAGTCAATTCCTGATCGAACAGGATTATGTGCTGCCGCTGGCCCCAGGTGATTCAGCCTTGACTTGGTCTAGTCTTAATACTGAAGTAATTGCTGTAATACCTCCCAATGACAGAGCAGTCTCTGTCCCCAGGTGTTTTACACGTGGACATCCTCCTGCCCATAGGTATTGCTGCACTTACTCCTCGTTCATGCGAGTAAACCCATCACAGTGCGTGAGGCTTCTTGTGCAGTCAGACCCACAGTAATGAAGCCTCACGCTGCTGTCCCTCTGAAATGAACTGGAGCTCCATTTGGATCTGCAAATGTCAGCTCCCAAGTGGAACTGGCTGAAAGTTTGGAGGCCAAACGTGGAATGGTGAGCCTCTCCTGCCTGCTGTGTTTACAGAGATCTTTAAAGTAGTCAGATAAGTGTTGCGCAAGCAAGATTGAACTGAAACTGATTTTTTAACAAATACTTTGGCTTTTACCCAGTCATCGTTCCTGGAAGGAAGTAGGAAGCAACAAGTGCAAGATGTTTCTACGTGGCAAAATATTCTGATACAGCTATACTGGCATAATTACACCCCTATACTTAGGCCAGTAAATTTTCACATGTATAGGCAGTTCCGGGTATGGCTTTAACCTCATTTTAAAATCCAGTAGCGCTGAGGCCCAGGAGACTTAAGGCCCTGAGAGTTTTACCAGATGAACAGTGGTCCTGCCCACTCAGGTGCATTGCGAGTCTGGAGACACAAAACTGGAATGGCTTGCCCAAGGTCACAGAAGGGGCACGACAGCAGCAGTAAAAAATACTCAGGTTTATGCCTGTGAGGGTATCAGCGCTTCTTTCTAATGTCACAATCTAAAATTCATCCATTTCTTTGCCACATAAATACCACATAAATTGTAAACACGTGAATTGTACTGTTGTTAGGTGTTATGCTACAATAATAGTAGAGGAACTCCCACACAGGATGATGCCATAATATTGATGGGGGAAGCCTGGAATAAAATGACCCTTTTACTGCTTGAGTTTTGAACCTTAAATGATTCATGATGAGTGAACTTCAGTAATCAGCTTTAACGTGTATTTTGTGCTTGCACTGTACGCAACTAGAGTTAGAAAGTAAACTTTTTATGTGCAATCACAGATACAGTGCAGCCCTGGGCTGCATAAACTGGTAAAGTTTATCTCAAGACAAACTGAAAGGTCTTTAAATTTTGTCCATGTAATGACGACCTTTGCAAGCAAGGTACAGAAGAAGAGAGAGAGAGACGAGACTGCTACTGGTTTTTTACTGTGGCAGTACTTAATCTGGGTCCAAGTGTCCTGGATCAAGAGTGATGGATGCAGCAGTAGTATCTGCCCCAAGAGCTTGGCAGTCTTGGTGATCCGGTCTCACACAGAGAAATACATGGAAAAGGCCTTACGTGTGCCTGAGCTCTGCTCTGCACACTGATTTGGCAGGCACAAGCTCCATCCACTGGATGTTGGTTGCTCGAGTATCAATTCATGATTCATACTAAACAGATATGACAAGGAGATAATTAGGGAAGCGCTGCAGTTTGTCAGGTGTCTTGTTAAAACCACGTTTTTACTGCTTTTGTTGTTGTTAGGGTTGACTGGTTGGTTGGCTTTGGCATGAGAGAATTAAATTATTTTCTAGTTAGGTTGAGGCTTGGGGAGGATCACATTAATATGCTCCTTTCCCTGAAAAGGGCTATAAAATAGCCTAGGAGAGTCTTTTGCTGATGTTTAATAACCAGAGTGGTTGTCCTGGAGAGGCTGGGTAGACCTGGCTTCAGACAGACCAGTGGTGTGAGGAGTCTGGAGGACAAGAAGAAACAGTGTGCCCTGGTCAGTTCTGCCTCGAGGCTTCTCTGGCTGGGCTGCTCTGGCACACAGCCAAGTCAAAACCTCAAGTCTGCCCCCTGCTTTAGGATGTCCAGTTGGAGCTGACTGTCCAAACCCATTACTCTGTGGGTGAGCAGTGTCAGCAGTGTCTTACTGCACACACACCACTTCTTACTCCGCTGGCTGCTTTAATACCCTGAATCATTAACTTCTTCCTGGCTTTTCTGAATAACATTAGAAAACTGAAAAAAGGAGATTAGAGGGGCATGTTCATCTGGGTATCAATCTCAATGCTCCTCTGCACTGGGCTGAGTAACTGTGCTATCTCAAGAGGCAACAGAGAATTTCTCTTTTTGCTCTGCAGCTACACGATCATTCATATTGGTTCAAGGAAAACAGGCCGTGAGGCTGGGGCAATGAAGAAGGAGAAGAATCATTCCTTCTGTAAACAGCCTAGCTTTTCATCAGATTAGGTGCACAATCTGATGACACCATCAGTCATGAGGCCTGTGAACCTGAATTTTAATGGAGTTGGGGCACTTTTAGGCAGATAAACTTCTAATATGATTCTCAAAGGAAACTTTAATCTCATAGACACTTTCTAACATCTCACCAAGCACCTGCCCAATCACCTTTAAAATCTGTGTCTCAGGAACAGATTATCAGAAGGCTGAGTGCTAAAAGACATTCATTATGCTGCATATTTTTTACTATTATATTATGTAACAAGTGTTTAAGAAATACTACTACTACTAACACTGTGGCTATAACAACTATTAGCTTTCAATCTTCCTCTAAAATCCAAGTTTGTATGCAGGTTATGATTTGGTATTTCTTATTAACTTCAGCCAGGCTTCATCTGGCTTAATCAAGAGGTTCCAGGGATGGAGAGTGTCTTCTAGAGACAATTTAGCACCGAAGTCAGTAACTTTACCTCACCTTCATGTACAGAAGGTTTCTGACAGAAATTAGGAGTTTCATGGATAATTAAATAATTAAATTATATCAAACGCACAACTTATTATTTACATTAAAATCACTGGAGTAATTTTCTTTTCAGCCATTACACTGTTGCCCTAGCGTGGGAAAATACCAACAATATTTTCAGAGAGAAGAGGCAGTTCTCTCAGGAAGAATAATAGCTTTCTAAGGATACTGGATTTCATTATTTCCTTCTTTCTTGGATTGGCTGGTAAAATTTATCACCCTCTATCCTTCATGGCTTGTCTGCTTCATCTTTGAGTAGGTGAAGTATTAAACAAGCCTCCCACCTCAGCATTATTAACACAGGATATGCAGACTGCTTAGCAGCTACACAAATCTATTTGGGAAAGGTGCCTCAGGCAGAAGACAGCATGTGGGAGAAGGAAAGGAGCATTTTTGGGAGGTCATCATAACTGTGCAGTACTGCATATGGTTTTCCAAGCCCATATGGATACAAGGTCCTGTCTAGCCACAGTAAAAGCACAGGAAAAAAGGAACTAAGTTGTGAAAGGCCTTGAAGACAGCAGTTGTGACATGAGGGCTCTCTATAGTCCTGCTTTGGGGTGTCTGGCCATTTTCTAGAATGAGCCCTGCATGAGTTTGTAGAGTCAAATATCTACCTGGGACCTGCCTTAGTGTTCTGACTTGCCGTCATAGGCAAAAGAACAAAGAATCCATTTCATGCTTAGAAGTTCTTCCTAAACTGGCCCACCATGATTAAGTGGGATTCATGTAGAATAAATGTGGAACTTGATAATTTTACAAGGTTATTACATGTATTTCTCTCTGTTATATTAAATAAGGCTTCTGCCATAAATCTATTTGCAGATACCAGAAAAGTCTTTGATCAGATTGAGTAGTCATTCATCTTTTCCACCATTGGGATGATGGGAATCAGTCCTAAATTCATTACTTTCTGAAGATTAATGTACCCAGCTAAAGCTGCCAAGATCCTTGTTAAAAGTTACAATTCCAAATGGTTTGGGCTGAAACGAAGTATTAAGCAGGGCACTCCCTTATCTCCTTTATTGGTTGTTTTCTCAATAGACTCTGAAGTAAGGACTTTGCTCCAGCAGTGTTACATTTCTGGTAAAGAGGAGAGGTTGCCCTCTCTTCTGACAGTTCATCACGTGCTTCCACGAAGCACAGTATTCCTGCCCACTGTACTGCACCAGTATTGTACTTACTAGAGAATGAAATTCTCCCTTTGGATCTTGCCTGCATCCATGTAGAAGCTTTTGAAGGTAGTTTCACTTTCTCCTGGCTATCACCTCAGCAAGGGATAATGGACTTGGTGTAATCAAACATTATTTGTTCTTTGAAAATTAAATTTCTCTTCAGTCATTCAGCTTAAAAAGATTTACGTAACTGGAATAACCTAGCTCTATTGCTGGTTTCTTGGAAGACACCGCTAAGATTAATCTTATCTCCCACTTTAATTACTATTTTCAAGTTCTTACAGTCCTTGTCCCAGTTACATCTTGTTGCGAAAACCACCAGAGAATGATATATTAAAATTTATTCAGACAGGTGGCAGAGACAAAATTAAAGCTAATAACTCTATGAGAAAAGAAATCAAAGGTGGTTTGGCAATCCTGAGGTGTTATTTCTTGGCCCTTTGGCAGCAGTGGCTGCACAAGCAGTGCCCAAATGCCTGGGCTGTGCGAGTGGCTGTGTGCCACAGCTTGCTGCGCGGGACTCGGGACTGGTGTGGTGACACAGCTGCACCAGCATCCATGGGATAAGTAGCCTCGGAGCAGGACTGCTTGTGGCAATGTGTGAAGGCTGGAAAAACCATGGTAATTGTCTCAATAGAGGGTTCTGTCTCATTTAGACCCAAAGAGGAGATGACTGTATCACACCACTGTAAGACTAACAAAATGACACATACTGCATCTAAATGCATCCCTCTACTTCCATGTTTTGTTGATATTTTGTGACAAAATACTCATCCCATTTTATATAATGATGAAAAACATAAAAGGAAAAGGCTCTGGATTCTGAGTCAGGTTGCCTGAGCTCAGTGTCACTCTCGGCTGAATAAGTCAGTAGTGAAACAGTCCCACCCTCCCTCCTCCACAAGGGCTGCTCAGCCCTAACCCCGTGTCACTCAGCGGCTCTGTGCTGGCACAGTTGTTGTGCAGCTGCGAGCTGAACAGGCCTAGGGAACTCAGATGGCTCGGGAAAGCAAATGTTTCAGGAACCAAGCTCGTTTTTAATTTGGATCAGTTTCCTGATCTGGCTCGTTGTGTGGCTGTCCAAATCCTTGTGCTGATCTTGTGCAGGGGCAGGACTGAAGGTAGGAGGAAGGGTGAAACTTATCTTTTTGATTGTGTTGTTGACTTCAGACAGTTTAAGGTGGTTATGAAACTTAGTGATAGACTAAGCAAGCTTTTTTTTTGCTAACCAAGGAAAAATACTTTAATTTTGAGCATAACTGCAAAGATGGTTTTAGAACTACACTAACCGTACACACAGGGCTCACTGGTGAATAACAGAAGACAAGGAGAATGTGTGACTGGGCTGAGAAATTCAGTGAGCCGATGTGATCACTGCATATTAGAAGAGGCAGCTGTTGGACATTGCACTACATGGTAAAAAGAAGAAAACCTGTTGCTCTTCTGTTGTTCATGAACCAACCAGAGGACAAAGAATTGCAAGGATCCCACCAAAAATTATTAATTGACTCTTCAAAAAAAGAGTTATTCTCAGCTGGCTTAAAAGAAGCTGATAGCTCAGCACTGGGTATGCCTGCATTCCCATGGTTTTTTTCTTTCCTGTATTCTCCAGAGTTTTCCTTTGCTCTTTGCTTAAGGCGTGGAAGAAACTGAACTTTGGAGAGTAAGTAAATCAGATTTAATTAGTCATCACAAGGCAATGGGCTCTTAGTGAGTTCTCAATAGCAGACAGCCCTGACAATGGATGTATGTGTGTTATATTAGTTTCCGTTTGCACTTTGAGGAGGAAATTACCTTGCAGGTTACAGACAACCTGGCAGTCCCACAACGTGTTGGTAAAGGTTGCCCACATGACAAAGGCTTTTAGACCAATTTTAAATCCATTATTTTCTTGCTTGACCCAAAATAGTCAAATTTTTGACAAACAGGTTTGAGCAGCTTTTAAATAAAAACTCCCCACGCTTCATAAGATGTTACACAAATCACATCGATAAATCCTCCATATAAGTACATTTTTTTTTTAAAGTTAAGTTAAATACTTGTAAGTTGCAACCAATCAAAATTAGTGTTGCTAGTATAATCTTAGTTAAGCACGCAGTTTGAGTGCATCCTGGTACCTGTCTTTAATTGAGCGCTCATTTATGTTCCTTCCTAAAGACCCTGCCTTATTCAGTGAACAGAACAAATAGTGGTCAAATAATGGGGAGTTATTTTGTTTTTTCCCCAGGTTCATGCTGGAGCTAGCCATTATGAACATTGGTTTTGCAATATTTAGTTGCAAAACTAAGACTGGCTAGCAACTCACAGCTTATCCCTCAACACAGCTCATCCCTCATCTTTCCTTTCCCTGCCAAATTTAAGATCTCTTCACGAGTGAACAGGAGCACTAGAGCTTCTAAAAAAAAAAATTCTCTGGTATTTTCAGCCCTGACAAATAAATGCATTAATTTTTATCCTGTTTTCAGATATACTTAAGCTGTTTCACTGACATTTTCTACATATACCCTGCCCAAAGCACACACCAAGGACAATTAACATTTGATGATGTTCTAAACACATAAAATCAATATAGTCTCAATGGGGGATGTACTGGGCAACCTGAATTACAAGCGATGATCTCAGTCCACTGATAATATAGTTTAAAGGGCCAAAGCACCCTATGCACATCCAGAGATCCTGCTGTTGTTGGCGGTGTCAGAGAGAAGGGAAAGGACTACATGGCTCTAAATACCACAGTCAGTGGTTCTTTAGGAAGGGGGTGAAAATGAAAAGAAAATACATAAGGCACACATTTGCCTCTTCAATGAGTAGCTTTCAGTGTAAAGCACTTTATCTGGATCTATAAAAGTATCATATTTACAGACAAGGATCAAACGTTCAGTATGGACATCACCACAGAAGGCCCCAGAAGAAAACTGCACGTAGCAAGGGATAGCAATGCTGCCTTATTCTGTCTGAAAACCTGCAGTCAAAGAGGCCTCACAGTCAGTGCACAGCAGGTCCAGCTGCTACGATGTCCATCTGCACAGAACATGAACCCTACATCTTGGGGGACCCTACGGCTGCTCCACCCTGCTCATGTGCCCAAGCCTGCAGCACCTGGGAGACAGCGCTCATGGACCGTGTTCACCTGCCAGAGAGCGACCAGATGGAGGGTTGCAATTTATGGCCTGCAGTTAGGCAGGCTTGCACTGTGATCTAATCAAATCTTGCACAAAATAGGTCAAGGTTGGTCAGTGTTCAGATGAGATACACTCTACGGAAAACACGGATACTGTAAGAAACACTTTAGGATTCGGATTGAGGATTCATCTGACAGAGCTCCTAAGGCACCGTCCTGATTTTAGGGTAGATTCCCAGACGTCTGAGGTACCCAAACAGGTCTCTGGTCTGTTATGCAGAAGGGGCACTGTACTGCTGGAACCACAGTTCTCATTTTTCAGACGAGAAATAAAATTACAGTCATGCCTTGTGATTAATTAAATAAATCATTCTTGTCTTTGCTTGTGGACATGACATTTTCAGAGCCAATATAAATAGAGAAAAGGAGCTTGTTTGGTTTCTATGATCCTAGTACAACCTGCTAGCCTTCTCTCTGCAAAATCCCATTTTAAAGCTTTTCAATACTGGGGCACCAAACCCAAGAAATTTAAATTCCTCTAAGACTGCAAACACCATGAGAACTTTTGAGCAAGACACGTGCAAAATAAAGCAGATTATATCATCTGTTGCTTTACAGATACACTCCTTTTCCTTTACATTCACATTTCCCATCCATTTACATTCCCACCTAAAAATTTTTACCTCAACTCATTTCCCCAGACACTAGTCTAATGTGGTTTCATTTTTATAATAATTTTCAGCTCCTTGGTTTCAATTCTGTACCTTTATCTTTGCCTGAAAAACATAGTATGATAGTAGAATTTTATGGGTAACTATTATTCTCAAAAATCCATGCAAATTTTTATCTCCAGATAATCAAAGATGATGACAAGTATGTTGCTTGAGAAATTAAGTAGTCAGAATGTAACTAATCAAACTGAAATTGAGCCAGGACACTGAAATTACATGATGGGCTAAACAGAAATATGATCCTCATGGATTTTGGCAATTTCAAGTGGTCAGGACTCACTCTGCTCTCCAGTTGCCCTCTCAGCAGAACACCTCCTGCATGCTGTGTGGTGCAGGATGCTGCAGAGTGAATGCTAAGGCCAAAATGAATTTATAAAACTTGCATTCTCTCTATGATTGCATTGCTCAGATGTATCAGTTTATCAGTCTGCAAAAGAATTCATTTCTAGATTTTTTTAGGCTGAAAAGCATCCTCATATTATGTGCTGTGTTTTGACTTTCCTTTTCTTTGCCTTGTGGTCATTCATCTTTGCTGAAAGCGAATCAGAGGAGCAATGCCTGCCTTATCGTTGGTTTGTGGTGTATAATCACGTTAAGGACAGATCACTGGTCTCCTCCTTACTCCAGTGCCATTTATAACAGACAATTACCCCTGCATGGTGCAGTTGTCAAGATCTCGGGATTGTAAATGCTCATTATCAGTACGGAGACAGCTGAATGCAGTGTGTTTCTCTTTAAAGCTGATTGGATTTTCCAGAGCTGTCTGTCATGCTGGAAGTTTTTCCTAATGCAGCTCAGTTTTCCATCTCCAGCCAAGTAAGGTCCTTTTGTTGTGAGCCATGCAGGGCAGAATCTGGGTACTGCTCCCACCTATTCCAGGGAATGACTACGGTCCAGAGGGAAGAACAGCAGTGTGTCTACACTGGGAGATCTCCAGCCAGTGTGTTGTGTTTAAAAAAGCCCTACCAATGGCAGTGCCCATGTGCAAATGCCAAAATAAAGGGGGAGGGGAGGGATTGAATGCAGTGGCATTGCCTACAAGAAGGAAACATACCAAAGCACTCTAGTTGGTTTTAAAATTAGGTGGGGAAGATGCAAGGAGTTCTAAGCCTTAATGACCTCAGTTCTGCAATTTGCCACTAATTAGTTCTACAATGCGTAACTGGGAACAAAACAAGGAGTGACAGACAAGGTCAGCCAGTGGTTTGCCAACCCCTTGTCTTGTGTTTCCTACTGGGGCTTTTATGTGATAATTCTTGATTGTGTATACACTGTCTTGTGCTAGTAACCAGGAGTGAAATTGCATGTGCTATACGCTATACAAACACGCACTGAAACCCTGCACTTGCTCTTTGTCCTGGAGAGCATGGCCGATATTTGTGCAGCTCTTTCTGGTGGGCATGTACATGGCTTAATTTTTCCCTGCCAACCATCTCCATGACTCCTGTTGTCCTAACCCAGTAAGCCCCACATTTGTTTCTTCTGTGTCTCTTTCTGCAGCTTACATTTTGTTTATGCTCTGGAACTACTTTTCTCTGGGTATTTACCTCCCTGATCTTATCCCTAACATTTTGTTCTTTCTCTCCCTCTTTCCCACACAATGAAGACCTCATTAATTCCGTCGAAAGAGTATCTTATTTACTCCATTTACACTTTTTCTGCAAGTTAGCTATTACTTGTCAGAGCGATGCACACATATACAGCATGCTGAAGAAAGATTTCTGGAAGCCTCGAATATTCTATCACTCCCAAATGCCTCATTCCTCCTTAAAATCCATCAGGCTTCCTCAGACCACATAGGATCTGTACTTTGAGGATTCCCGGACATGTTATGCATTTCTGTATCCAGAGCAATTGCACATACCCCAGCTCAGCTTAACATATGTCATAAGCAGTCAGTCAACACTGAGAAACTGGAACACTGTTGGTTTGCTGAGAAAACTGTGGTGCACAGCTCCCACATCATCTGGAATTGTTTTGTATTCTGCTTGCTAGGGTTTGCCATTTGAGTTTATCTCAGAGGGAGGTGCCTTTGTGTGCCTTTTTTTCCTTTAAAAACTCATCAGCTCGGTGACTACCAAGAACACAAATGCTGTAAAAAGGATATTAGGAGCACTGTGTGTTATTACATCACCGGGGATCTGGCAGATGCTACCTCAGCGTCCTTACATTAATAGGCTGGATAGAGAAACATCCCAAACCTAGACCACTCCACCACCAGGTATTATTAAGGTGTACAAGCTATCAAGAAGACAGTACCCTGCAGGTATGCAGGTGTTGCTTATGCAGGGGTGGGGCACAGCTCAGCAACAGCGTTTAGAAAAGGAGGCCAAGGCTTTTAAAGGGGCCATGCTCCTCTCACCAGTGAAACAGCAAAACCCATTAGTTAGTCAGTCATTGTTTTTGTCCGTTAAAGGGATTTCCACAGGTAGGAATGCTGTAGTTCTCTTCACACCATTAGTCTTTATTTCATCTGTGATAAGTGCTATAATCAGCAGGTACCTGTTTACCAAGCAGTGGGTAGCTGGGAGGACTTCAGCCCTTTCACCCGGCTGGGCCAGCAGAGCGAGCGTTCCATAGTTCTCCTTCCGTCCCTGTGGGGATTTGTCCGTGTTCCCCCCCATCAAACACACATTTTAGTAAGGTTAGAAAAAATGCCAGCTTAATTCTCACCTATTGGCCATGCCTACAGAGGCACACATGCAGCACACACCCTGCTGACAGAACTTTTTCCCCTTTTTGTGAGGAAAGCAGTGGTAACCTTCTAGCATCAACCTGTACGAAAGTAGACTCGGTTACACACTCTAACCAGCAATCTTGTGAACCCAGAGCCTTGCTTTCAGCAAGACAGGCACGATAAAATCTTCCCTCTTTCTTCAATAACATGACTAATAAGTGTAGAAATTCCTTTCTCCTCTCTCCCTTTGCCAATATCTGTCTTATCTCCGGTTCTCTCTTAGACATAATTTCAAACATGAAAGACATGTCTATACTACGAACAGGCAACCTTGATTCTGGCATGAGATCCATGGCACGCTGCAGCTTAGTGCTGGAGAGCTGAGGCTTAGGATCTGGCATCTGCAAAACCCGGTAACTGGAGTTTCTGCTGCCTGGTGCAATCCTGCGCCTGGGGTTAGCCTGCTCTGTCTTGTGAGGGCAGCACCAGGCTCCACTGCAAATTTCTTTCCAAAGCAGGTGCACAGCTGAGCAAACATGGCAGGCATTTATGAAATGAGCTCGCCGTTAAACACTCTATCCAGCAAGTAAAGGGAGCCATCATGAAGCCTTCCTGGAATTTTGGCAGCATTTCCAAGAGATCATCTGCAAATTGCTAGAGCTGGGTATTACATGTGTGCTGTAGGCAATAAATAAGAGTGATTTTAAGGGGCAGTGTATATTGACAAAGTAACACCTCCCAGAATAGAACACAACCACTGGCATAAGCAGTAGAGACACACTAACAAAACCAGGATCTGGAGAGTGTCTTAAACGTGTATCTGATAGCACAAATACCAGATAAACAGCAAAGTCCAAAGAATGCAAAAGGTTACAACCACACTAAACCCCCTCAGTTAACATGCTAGTTTGTTGTTACTAAAGATCACAGTAACTATACCTTAACTTGAGCGCCCAGAATGCTCCCAGACTCCTGGATGTGCAAGCCAGCTATGTTACAGCCTTATCTCGGAGTGAGACAGATGCATTCATCAGGCTCCCACTTTGCCTTTCACCACGGGGGGAGAAACACAGGCACACTAGCTGAGGGGGAACCTGGCATACTTTGGCCGGATCCCTGGTCACTGAATTACAAACTATAACAGTCTACTCATATTTTGCCCCCAGATCTGAATTTTGCAAAAACAAGATTTTTTTTTTCCTTGAGACCATACATTTTTCCTCTAACTTTGTCTTTTTGTTTCCAGTGCAACTGGCTACAAGGAAGAAAAAAATTCCTCTGGTACTGCCTTAAATGCAAACACTGAACCTTTGTTGCATATGGAGGAAAACCTGCAGGCAAAATTGGTAAGCAGCAGAAACAAAACAGCTGTTTCCAAAACCAGGCGCGAACACCACAATACTGTGTGTTGTGACACAAGTCATAGAATCACAGAATGGATTGGGTTGGAAGGAGTCTTTAAAGGCCTTCTACTCCAACCCCCTAGCAATGAGCAGGGACATCTTCAACCAGATCACGTTGTACAGAGTTCCATCCAACATGACCTTGAATGTTTCCAGGGATGAGGCATCCACCACCTCTCTGGGAAACCAGTTCCAGTGTTCTACTACCCTCATAAAAATGTCTTCCTTATATCTAGTCTGAATCTACCCTCTTTTAGTTTAAGACCTTTGTCCCTTGTCCGATTGCTACAGGTCCTATTAAAAGTCTGTCCCCAGTCGTGATCGTGGGCTGATACTGAGATTCTGCAGTGAGGAACCTGGTGTTTATGTGCCATGTGAGGAAAGATTTAGGGCACATGTTACACAGACAGGTATTTGTCTCAAGACGCACTATTAATTTCTGTGCACTAATACCAAGGAAACCGTAGTGCTGGTACCATTCTTAGCCTGCTTCAGTAGGTTGTGACATTGCTTTTGGTACTCTTTTCCAAACCTGAATCAATTCCTTTCCAAATTAATTCCCTTTGCTCTACTGCCAGAGCCAGTAGATAATTTCCTGGGACACTGGCCTAATCTGGTAGATCCATTCAACCTTGGACAATGTGTATGTGGGGTGATCTTTTGTAGATGTAGCTAAACAACCTGTTTTGTGCAGAAGAAAGTTGCTCCTACTCCGTGCTCCAAGCTGAGCTGAAGCCCTTCAGCTTCATTGTTATGGTGCTGAGCTGGAACTAGAAAGAGCTGCTAAAAGTGCCAAGTTAGGGCAGCTCTATAACTTTGCTGGCTGGTGGACAGCAAAAAGGCAGATGCCTGCAACGTTCCATGTTGTGTTTGAAGCCTTCCCACTGAAGGTGAGATGCTTGTGCTTTTTCAACACCCATTGAGGTTTGGCAAAGGTGGGAAGATCCTACTAAACTCAGAAGGATGCCAGAAGGGACTTTAAGGCTTTTGAATGACCTTCACTAACATAGAATCTTTTAAAATATACTTTAAAAATTTAAAACTAACTTTTTCTTTTATGGGAAAAGCAGTTGTCCCAGCTAAACAAGATATACTTATGGTTTAAAAATAGCTTTTAAAATTGCATGGTTACCAGCCCACCCCAAATTTTAAAGCATTATGCAACCACGTTACTTACCCTACTGTGAATGACCACTAGCTAATGCCAATTGACTGTGAAGCAGCTCTTTTATTTTGTACTATCTGTTTATATTAAACAGAGTTCAACATGTGGTTCTGCCAAACCTGGGGTCATAGCAGAATGGGAATTTGGTAAGAATTTTAGATGGATCAAAGGGAAGAGAAAAAGAGACATGAGTGTTCAGAATTTGGCCAGTGACAAAAGAAAACTAGAATTTATTTTCTGTTGATTGTTTTGCCCTTCTGAGCAGAAATAACAAGATGAAGGTAGACAGGAAACTGGTTTTACAAACTCTCATAGATATAAAAGATCATAAACCTTGAAATTCTGCTGTCTGAAGACTTTTTTAACCCAGTCTTGCTTTTGTCTGTGAATTAAGACTACTCCTCTTGCCCAGGAAAAGCAACTTTATGCTAGAAGAGGCCACAGATGGGGAAACAGTTTGATCAATGTGGGAGGGATCAGTCCAAAATAACAGTAAGATATATTATACCATCCAAAAATGGCGTGTCTGGAAGGAAAGTTTTGAGCACAAATTAATATTGACCTTAGCCAGAACAACTTGCTCTCTTCAACATCTGCAGCTGTGTGGTTACTAGGGATTTATCTGGCATCATATGCTTTTTCACATCTGTCTACTAAATCAGAGATAGAAACACAAAAATCTAGCACAGAGGGACATTATATGGATTTGTGACACTCCCAGAGACACTCAGAGTCTTTAAACTAACAAAGATATTACAATGGGACAGGTATAATATTGGACTAACGTTGTGTCTGCTCCACTGTTCCATGGAAAAACTACATCTATTTTCCTCTGATGAGCTCTCTGAAACTTCCAAACATGGATAAACATGAACCACAGTATATATGAGACAATAAGTTTGGCATACATACATGAAACTTCATACTTCTGGGATGAGCAAAATGAATAATCTCAATTTATATTAATTGCCTTGCAACACCATGTGTGAGGGAAAGCAACAGTGGGAACAGATTGAGAGAGGACAGAGAGATTCACAGTTGAGTTCATATGGTATTTTCATCATTCTTTGTCATTTTCAACCTCACTAGCAACTTCCAATACTCGGCTGTGAAGCCTTAGTAGAAATGAATATGACAGGGTTATTCACGAGGAGTAACAGCATTTTTCAGCATGGTGCATGTGAGTTAGTGAAATGAGTGGTATGTTGTATTTTCCCTGCCTGCATCATCTCAGGTTATGTTATGGTCCAGCCTAAATGACAAGGTGATGAAATTGCATAGGTGTAATGTGCCTTTATTTCAGCAGCATGCATGACACAAAGTACTAAAATCCCTGAAGTATAACAGTCTTGAATAATATGGTTCTAAATTTTCAGGTGTCAGTGGGGTATTTGTACGTTATTGCCCCATGCTTGTAAAATATGGGAGTTGTTCTTAAATTATGTTGTGAGTGTGTATAAAAAAAGCTCAGCCAAATAAAAATGCAGTAACACTTGCCCTCATTGTGAATAGTGGAACTTTAATTCGCAAAATATCTGTATTCCTTTTTATCTTCATCGTGGTATAAAACTACATTGAGGTTAAAAAATAGGTGAAATTTCAAGTGGGCAGTGCAAATTGATGCAATTTGAATGTACTAAGAGATTTAAGGATACAAAGCCATAAACAGGTAATGAATATCAAGCAAATATATGCATGAACCAACATAAACCAAAAAAAAGTCAATTTTAATTTATAGCCATTAGGCAAGATGAAGAAATGCCATGTGATTTCCTCTGGAGAGCCATCAATATCACCTGAACCTTACAGAAATGGAATAACAGAATAATAGAAATCACAGAATCATAGAAAGGCTTGGGTTGGAAGGGACTTTAAAGATGATCACATTCCAACCCCCCAGCCATGGACAGGGACAGCTCCCACTGGATCAGGCTGCTCAGGGCCTCATCCAGCCTGGCCTTGAACACTCCCAGGGATGGGGCTGCCACAGCTGCTCTGGGCAACCTGTGCCAGTGCCTCAACACCCTCACAGTGAAGAATTTCTTCCTAACATCTAATCTAAATCTTTCTTCTTTTAGTTTAAAACTGTTTTCCCTTGTCCAAATGACATTTCATATAGCAAGAAGAATAGAGAAGGGGATTGTAAACACAAGGTAAGCAAGAGTAGTGGTGACAGATGTTAGGAGTAATAGCGATACTCCTTATGTGGCAGAAAACTATTGAATTGACTTTCTGCTGGATTAGCATAACCGGGCAGCTCAGACAGATGTCAGCACTAGTGTGAAAGAAGGGCTGCAGCAGCAAGATTGGTTTAGATGGCTGAGAAAAGAGCTGCTGCTTTGAAGGAGATGCTTTTTAAATAGCTCTAATACCATGAAATATGATGTTCATCACTATCACGAGTAATGTGGTAATATGGGCCTGTCTCTTGATATTTCTTTCTGGAGTGAAAAAGTTCTTCTCTTCTTGCTTCTTACCAGATAGTGGACTTTGCCCAAAGACAGCCTGTTCCTAAAAGCATTTTATAGCATGCTAAAAATCTGTGTACATGGCCAACCTGGCTCAAGCTGACACCAAATGGAATGCTCATGGAATGAATATTTTGGATTTGTGTTTACTCGCCCCACGTTTTGACTGACTTATAATAATTTCTCACATTTAGTGATACCTATAGCTCTGACTGTTATAAAAAATAACTTTAAAATACCCTGAACTCATCTAGCCCGTAGCTCCAAGGGTTAATTTGAAAACACACACATTCAATTAATGGAGCAGATTACTTAGAGCAAGGGACTCAGAAGCATAATCGCAGCACAAAAAAAAAATTATAAGTCTAAACTGAATTCAGATTTTAAAATTAATTTTATTCATCCTTTTTCTTGACCCGTCTTTTTTCCCCATGAACACTGAAGTTGCTTGTGTATACCTGTATATAGAAAGCAAATTTCAGTGTCCTGCAGGAATTGCAGCAGAAGCTCAATTAACTTTCACAGGTAGATAGAAAGAAAATAGATAAAAGAAAATTCCTGCATGTTAAAACAGCATACCTATCTAATAACAGCCAGCTAAACACGGGCATAAAACAAATAATAAAGAGCTTTTTAAATGTGCAAGCAATGCAGTAAAGATGCTGTAATGTGGAAAAGTGAGGGTTTTTTTCCCCAATCATAAATAAAAAAGTAGTTTCCCTAAATACACATAAACAAGGCCACAGCTGGAGTGAGATTTCCCCGAAGGTGGTGTTTGGTGGCAGCCCCAGCATAGCCTCGCTCCCTCCACACCACCATTATTCCCTCTTGCTGCAGCCCACCAACACATCCCTGCAGGTTACAGCCATACCGATGTTTCTGCCAGGGGCCCAGCTGTTGTATCATTCCTCCTCCAAGGCCAGTCACATCATGAGTATTCTGTGGGGCAGCTTATCAGGGCTATTCTTGAGGAAAAGTGTGATTGTACATTCAGCCCTGCAGCCGATGTGTGGGCTACACGCACATTGCCAGCCCAGCTTTTCCATTTTTGGCTCTACCCTCCTTAGACTTGTGTAATCTAAAATCCAAGCTTTTAAGCTGCAGCCATTACAGCCAACACTAAAACACATCCAACAACCTCTTAATATCTATGAAGTTCTTTCAAGTAAATCCAACATTTCTTGAGATGTTAAAACTGGTTGTTTTGTGATGATTTGGAACTGAAAACAGACAGCCTGGGTAAGTGGAACTTAAAAATGCAAAATCAACAGTGAATCCAGTTTAGCTTTTGGCATTGTATTGTGTTTGTCTCAGCAGTAATAACAGTTATTATGTTTTAAAACAAATATCTAGCAAACAAACAGGTCAGATGTTGTTCAAAAAGTGAAAGGCAGTGTATTTTTTTCCACTTGTTTGACAAGGTGATTCATTTACACACTCCTTATTAAATCACAGGGTGATTTTAACAGGAGGAGAAATTTGGGTTTGCTTGAGATGGATAACTGGGTCAAGTTACCCTCTGGAAGAAGTCAGCGACCAAAATGTGAAACAGAGGAATCCACTGCCTTTACTCTCTGAGCTTCATGCAAATCTGCTCTGGAAACTCGGTTATGTCTCATTTTCTAGGGCTTAACCACAGTAGCAGGCCTGCAGGGATGTACTTCCACCAACACCTTGAGCAGCCTCTGCTGCTGAAATAAAACCCCAGAGTCTTTTCCCTCCATTCCCATGCCCCACTTTTCCTGCCCCCTTGCCACTCATCTGTGAAGCTGATCTTGGTTAGAGCCGAGCAATGGTTTGGCTGGTTTGGCTTTGGAGCCTGGCACAGTTCATCAGCTGGCTGTGCAAACGCTGGTGCTGGCACAAGGAGGGAGGTAGGGGGGGAGAAAAAACCAAGAGCTGTGTGGGACTGCAGCAGGGTTAGCTCTGCTTGCAGCTAGAAGAGGCAGCCAAGCCAATTTACTGGCTTGCTGCTGCCAAAAACATCAGTCCCACACCCTCCTTTCCCCTCTCCTCTACACCTGTCTGCAGCCGTGGAGCCAGGTCCTTCTTGCTTGTGCATCCCTAAAGTCCAAGTGACCTTGCAGTGAGCCAGCTCAGCTCATTAAACCGTGGGACAACTGTTGTTGTGTTTTAAGTGCATGGGAGCTGGAACGGCTCACTGAAGGATCAGAGGAATGCTGAGCCAGGGCAAGAGAAGTGGAAGGAGTGCATGGCCAGCAGCAGGGAGACAGGCTGAGGAGAAGGACAGAAGAACCTCCCCCTTTCAGCAGCAATGACCTGTTAGTTTGGCTCAACTGGATCTTCTAACTTCACTGTTGTGCTGTTTTGGGCAGCAGTGCTGGCTTATGTCAGCTAAAAGTGTTGTGAAACAACATCCTATGTCTCATTGCAGCCATGCAGGTAAACAAGGCTTCACATACCTACAGTTAAGAATATGCTGATACACATTTTGCATTAAAGCCCTATCTCAGGAGCCACATATACTTCCACAGGAAGCCCAACAAATGGCTTTCAGAGAGGTTTGCTGATCTGCATTTCCAAACTGTGGACCATTATGCCAGTAGTAGTTCTCTTCTGAATGATAGCTTTAAGCACTTGTTATTGATTTAAATTTTGAACTGGTTTGTTTTGATTCAAAACATCATTACACCTACAACTTCATTTGTGCTGAGTTACTGTCCAAGCCTTCACATAAATTACTTCATCAGCTTGCCAGAAGTCCCAAGGCTGTGGTTCTCTGTGCAGACACTGAGGCTGCAGGAACTCCCAGCATCCCCCTTCTGTTTGTCCCAACCTCAAGCTGCTGCATCCTGCTCCTTCAGCTTTGCCACTTTGTGGGGCTATGCTGCAAAGTGCATATATCCAAACTTAGGCACAATAAAAATATTCCAGCTGCCCCCTTTTATTTTTTGGGGGAGGTAGTGCCTCAGGCTGTGATTTCAGCAGTGATACTGGCTTGTTGTATAGCTGAGCACCATAATTTCCCCCTGCATGC
The DNA here is from genome assembly GCA_013397845.1 of Melanocharis versteri. NCBI lineage: Eukaryota > Metazoa > Chordata > Aves > Passeriformes > Melanocharitidae > Melanocharis > Melanocharis versteri. The sequence continues at coordinate 1,227,470 of VZTG01005665.1, read as the reverse complement.
ACACACACACAGAGTTTATACCTGTCCACATTTCACTTACAGCACCCTTTCCTTTGTGCCAGTGCACATGGCTGTGCATGGGAATGGGAATAAGGGACCTACTCAAGCTGTAAGAAAGAAAAAGAACTAAAGGCACCTAATTCTCGTCTCTGGTTCACAGCAAAGGTACACAGATACTGTGATATGCTGATCTGAGGCCATAGTCAAACAGATACCAGCAGATATTTTCCCTACAGAGTTCCCCACTGTTCTTTTCGCTTCCCCCCTCCCATATTCCCATCCTTGAGCATCTTCCTGCATTGTGCCAGAACACAGGCAATTTGATTTCTGTGTTAAAGTCTGTAATAGCAGATAGCGCTAAGAAACAGAAATTCTCCATCCACTTCAATATTTATGCAAGCATTTTGTATTTTTAAACAAGCCAAGGTTTAAAACAGTTCCAGAATTCACCCAAACAGTCACAAAACAATCAATGGCATCCAAATCTGTAGCAACCTTCTTAAGATCATCCAGCATGGAACAGAAAAGCTACTGAGCAAGAGCAAAGCACCCTCTGCGCTACCAACAGGCACAACAGGCTGTCCTGGGTGCCCCAGGCATTATTGGCTTTGGCAGAGCAGACCATGCCAGATCCAAACCAGTTAAACTGGCTCCAGAAGCACCAAAGGAGCCCAAAGGCAGGTAGTTGTTCACCTGACTGGGACGGATAGAGAAGGAAAACAGTGTCAGAGGTTCTTTCCCATTGCTGTTGTCAGTTTTGATTACCAGGGTCGCTGGGCTGACAAATACGACTGGAAAGTGTGTAAGCCGTGGATATGGCAATTCTGCCACATCAAAATATCCCAGCCCTGGTGAAATCTGCACTGTGGTAGGCAGGTTCTGCCTAGCGCAGGTCTGTCCACTGTGACAGCCGTGTCCCCTGGTGATGAGTTGGCCAGCAGTGCTTTGGCAGTGCGTGTGAGGTGAAGGGATTGCAGTTATCCGAGGAACGCTGCTGGCTATGTTGTGTCTGTGATAGTTTTGCTGCTGATGAAATAGGGTTCCTGGTCTGATAAGAAAGAGGTGGGGCACGTAATTAAGCAACCAAGTAGCTGGAAGCAAGTCTTGGGGTATTTGTGTAATGGTTCCTTGGGTGGACTGTACCTGTTTGGGAGAAACAACTTCTGCTCTTTATTAAACAAACAGTAAAGATAATTTACATGTCAACACCGTTAACTATTTCAGCAGTGGGGAGGAGATAAAGTCACAGACCTGCCCAATTAACTATGAGCAATGTCTCTTTTTGGTGCCACAGTTCAATAGTATTTGGGGTTACCTTGATTTCTGTGCCTCTGAAGGAAAAATTTCAATGGAACTCAAAACATATTCAAGCCAAATCAAGATGCCCAGGCAAGCAAAATAGCAACTCAACCTACTGCCTTTTCATGACCCATGTGAACAGGGTTCAGTTGAGGAGTGGGTCTTAAAATAGAATAGTCAACTCACCTGTGGACTCCACTGCTGTCAGAACAACTTTGCTTTGTTAAACCTTCCAAAAATGTTCAGTTGCTGGAAATGAAGTTCACAGCTCACCACTGCTGCTCACCTGGTCTCCCCACTGTTCTCACAGCAGCACGATCACTCTGTTTACCTGCTGCTCTCCTCAGGGCTTGTCAGACATGTTTCCCAGGCCAGTTCAAATCACCCATCGAGGAGAAAAGGGATCCAGGTTAAAAAAGGAGGTGTCTAGACTTTTGCTGGGCAAGTAGCCTGAACAAAGAGTGTAACAGCATGCAGCATATATCAGAAGTGATTCAAAAATGGGGGCACAACACACATTTGAGAGCCATGGAGGTGTGGAGTTAGTTTCCAATAATTATCTTTCTACTGTGAAGAGGCCATTAAGATGTAGGATTCCCCCTTTTCTTTCTATCGCCTGCCCTAAACTAGTCAAGTTTTGCCTAAAGTGCAATAATAGAGTGGTTATTTTGTTGCTTGTTGGTGAGTGAACTCCAACACAGTCTAAATTTCTGATACTGACTCGGCAGGTTTCATTAGCATGGTCATGGGATTAGACAATTTGGCTGAAGCTAGCTAACATGTTCTCAAAAATTAAGATTTTATCCAAGTCTAGACAAGCACATCTAAAGAGTGAGGGATTCTACAGGCTTATATGCCGACCTTACAAATAAACAGATGGTAATCCACTGAGTCATGCTTTTGCATCCTCAGGCACAGTCGATGAGAAAGATGGTATTAGAAAGTGATCAGTGAAGGTGAGAAAAGCAATTTGCAAATTCAAACTGATGTCAGTAAGAAGGAACTTCCAAATATTCTAACCTAGCCACTGTATAATAGTAATTTAGGATCCTAAATGATACAGATTCACAGAACTATGTGGATTTTGCAGAAACATTGGCATTAAGTTTTCCTCTGCTCCTGCCGCTGACTGTTGCTCCCACAGTAGCCCACCAAGGTAGGTGGGATGTTTGATCTGTTTTAAGTAACAAAAATGCAGGTCTTGTCAGGTATTCTAAAAAGCTGCATTTTTTCACTGAACAGCCTCGCAAGAAGGGGGGGGTTGTACTTCCTGACCGCTTCATATCACAAAAAGACAACCTTGCAATCAAGACAAAGCCGTTGCTAATATTGGACAGCAGGACACATTGCTTACATGAGAGGTTTTATGTCAAAGTACTTAAAATGACCAGACATAATTTCTGGAGAAACAAAGACACAGGAAATTCTTCCATCCCTAGCTAGCCAGACACATGTTCTCCTTTTCAGTAAAGGTAACTATGGACCAGTGGTTTCTTTACCTGCTTCCCAAAACAGTCTTCACAAGCTGCTAAAGCAAGAGAAAAAAAGTTTAAGGCTGATACAACCTTTAACCAACAACCAGTTCAGCTTTGCGAAGTTTCCAAACTCCTATTTGTTTTTTAAAAGTATTGTTCACATTTTCAGCCCTTTTGTCATCCTTCTTAGTTCCATTCCTGCTTATTCCTATCTCCACTTTCTTGCCTGTCCCACCCCAGGTGCTCTTCAAGACAAACAGTGCCCACCTTCTGTTCTCCCTGCCCCAAGTCTTTGCATGAAAAAATATATAGCAGTGAATGTGCAGGCTTCATCCAGGCAATCCTGCTGCCCATGTTCCAGCAGGAGCCCCCAGCACCTCTAGCTGGTTCTCTGCACTCCTCAGAGCCTCATCAAAGCACTGCCTCTGGGCCCTTCCCTTCATTTCCCTAATACCTGCATCTTCTGCTTGCTAAGGCGCCTCCTGAGACAACCACCTCTTGCCCTACAGCCTTGCCCTTCAGAGCTGCCTTCCACGGCTGCCGTGCCCAAACCGGTGAGCCTGGGCTCCGGCAGGAAAGGAAGAGCCACCGGGCTGCCGTGGCAGCAGCATGGCTCACCCTGGCCCAGCAGAGGGAAGGGCACAGAGGAGGAGAAGGACGCAGTGTTTTGGATGCTCTTGAAAGCAAAGGCTTTTTCTGTGAGCCACATTATTCCCCAGTTTCAATTTACTCTGCTATCTACTGCCATATGCACTCCAGCCAGCTGCCTTTCCCTCTTCTCTCTTCCCACTTCTCTCCTCTCCCAGGATATACATATTATTTTCTCTCCCTCTTTAAAGCTTCTTCAAATATTAGGTAGACCTCCCTGGAGAGGTGATACCCTGGCCCAGCAGAAGTGCAAGACTGAAATACACATAAAATCAGTATCCTGCTGGGAATATGCATTGTTGCCCTTAGCCAGACAGTGGCCTGGCACTTGCGTCTATGAGATTTGTATCACTTTGTCATAATAATTTCCCTTTTACTAGCAGAAGAATATCCTTTTGAAAAGGCCCCAGTCAGAATCAGAAAAAATGAAATGGGAATATTACTTTCAGTTACTACAGAGGTTTTGCTAAGCCAGCAAAATAGTAATTCTGTGCTGGGTAAGTGAAATAGAAATCACCCACCTGGAAAAGGCAATTGCTTCTGAAAACTCTACACTGCTTTTAACAAAAAATGCTATCTACAGAACACATCTTTGTTACAAACTCACTAAATTTACGGGAGTCAGACCCCTATATTTCTTCATGGGTTGGAGGAGATATGCTACCACAAGATTTGAGACCATAAAGGTGAATGCCAGGAAATGTATCAGTAATTAATCTTCCTTCCTTTTCTCCCACATTACAATCTCCCCTAGCTCTTCTGTGTCAGCTATCTTTGTGATGCTCACAACAAACTTCTCCCTTGGTTATATTTATATGTTCCTGTAGAACGTTAACGAAATGTCACGCTTTTCCTGAGAACACTGTTAACAGTTAATTACTCAGGGTAATTACAAACCGGGTGAAGTGTTTGCTTTACTAGCTCTACAAAGCTTTACTGGCTCCACAAAGATACATTTTAAATGCTTTAGGATAAGCTAGTTGCAAAGAGAAGTTTGTTGTTTGGGGGCTTTTCTTTATCAATTCTACAGTTTGGATGCTGTGGGATGTAATGAGGCAGATAGGTTTAGCCTGGTGAACATGGAAAACCTGAACAGGCTATTCCCATTTCCCCTACAAATCTATTTTTAGAGCAAAGAACTATGGAATGTTATCTCTTGTTAGAAATAATGGATATTAACTTAAAAAATATTCGTAAGTCAAAATGAATAGTATATGCCCCTATTTTTCCAGCCCTATGACAATATTTTTCACCCATAACTGCCACTAGCATGGCTAGAAATCACAGAATTCTTTTGAATTCTGAAGACAGTTACCCTCATAGGGCAACACTTCACAATTCTTATTCTGCAAGTCACCAGTCTCATCTCATCCTGCAAGACATCAGTCACATTGATATCAAAAGTTTGAGTAAGACAAGCTTGGCCCTCCTATTAAAGACAAAAGAACTCCACAGCAAAATTGTCAACTCCTTAATGTTCTAGATGAGAGTGTATTACCAAGTCTCAGTCCACTGACATTCAAAAATGTTCACAGTATACAATGATATTGCCTGTAATATCTGTGAGATAAATTTTAATCATTTTTTAACATCAGGAACAATCTTATATTAATCAAAACTCACACATAGCCTCATCAGATGTTATTCCTGAGGTGAGATGTTATAAATGCAGCAACTGAAGCAAAAAGGCCAAATGATTTGCCCACAATTATTCATTCAATCGGTTGCAGAGCTGGTGTTGGAAAATAAGACCTTCCTGGGTCCCAAAAACATGTCCTAATTGCAAATCATGATGACCTGCCCATGTTTGTCATGTATGAATGATACAACTATGCAGATGTAGGAAGTGACTTTAATCTGACGGCAAAAGAAATGGAAGCCAACCTTTCTCTGGGGAGTTTTCAAATCACAGAAGTTTCTTGTCAAAACTATTAATCCCTTATATTAAAAAAAAAAAAAAAAAAAAAAAGAAAAAAAAAAAGTTGTGTTTTGCTGTATTATATCAAGGTAAAATTAACACAAACTTCATTTTCAGTGCAACAGAAATACGGTTAACACAAACCTCAGCGTGGTTACCAGGCTATAAACTGGTGCAATGAAACCAGATCAGATTTATTTCCTTTCTGCTTTTTAATTTTTTTTTTAATATATCTGCCAGGTATTTGGCTCCCTCTCTAAAAAAGTTCTGATCTATTCAGACTCTTATACAAAAATCTCTCCCTAATAGCCTCTTGAATTCCATCTATTTCTGCCATGCTTTGCGATGTAATAAACCAAGGTTTGCAAGAAGAAGTAATGCCTTTTATTAGAACTAGTGTTAGGGATGGGAAAATCATCCAAGCTTTCACATATAAAAGACAGGACGTCTTTTTGATGTCGACGGTATTAAAATTGAGCAAAGGCTCCCAAGTGAGTATCAATGAGTTAAAGAAGGAATTAAAATACATTTGTTTATTGAGAAGCCTTGAATTACGTTTTATTTTAGAAAGTTTGTATTTAAGCAAGCCTTCACAAAAGCATTAAGTAGTGCGAACTTAACCAACACTTTTTGTTAAACGCTTAATCCACACCCACATCAAAACAAAGACAGACGGCTGAGCTCTTTACATATGAGAAGGTGACTTTTCACACATAGCCTTAACAGTAAACCTTTTGCCTTTTTTTCACGGAAATACAAAGCTCCGAGATAATAAAGTTGCCTTAATTTACATTTCTCCCAAGAAGTGGAAATTACAAAACTACAGACAACAAACATTGGCTAATCAGTCTAGGGAAAAAGGTCCGAAGGGAAAACTCAAAAATGGGTTAGTTTAAAAGCTACAACAGGCAGCAAGGACGGTGAGGTATGAATGCTTTTGTTTTGCTAATCTGCCTAATGTCCTATTGAAAAAAAAATCCTTGAATGAATGACTCTGACTTTGTTCCACTATGAATTGAGTAGCAGCTTCTTTAAAAAATTCCAGTACTTAGTTTGTATTTAAACAGTTCTTCCTGAAGACCTTTTCTCAAGCAGGTCTTTATATGGGAAAAACAACTGTTGATTTTGTAGTCATCATGTGAGTAACTTTAATAAAAGTCAGCAGGGCCTTGCCTACTGTGAGATTTTTTTTGAACCTGTAACCCTTAATCAGGATTGCTGTCAGCTGTAGAGCCTGAGGAAGCTGTCATACAGACATTCAAATGGAGCTGTGTTTTTCCCACAGCGCTGTTGGAAGGAAACCCTTTTTTGTTAGCAAAGCCTGAGAGACATCGGGATCCTGAACTGGAAACAGTGAAGAAGGGCCTCCCAAACCGATAAACACTTTCCAAGTGCAGTGCATCCCCAGAGCTGGAGCTGCACACCACCAACGATTTTTAAATATCTTTCCCAAATATAGGTTAGAAGTGTTAAGAATTTGTGGGAAAGTTTTCCTTCGGAGTAGACCACGGCTTAATGTTTATTCATATGCTGTAGTAAGCAAATGAGAAACTAAGCACTTTGTAAATGCTGCATCATTTTGACTGCTTGATCCACTCCACTGACAGAACAGTTTGGCATAATTGCTGGCGTACATAATATTTTCAAATGACAATTCTCCAAACAAGTCAGGGCCTGAGCTAACAGCAGTGAAAGGTGAGGATATGCTGCCTACATATTGAGCTGAATTCTAGACTATTAAATGCCACAGACAATTAAGATTTATAGTTGATGTTGTCCACAACATAAATGCATTCCTCTGCCTTCCATACTTTCAGTTCCACAACAGGTACTGGTATCTGTCTTCAGCTGTAGTTTTAGATGTGAAAGCTAATTTCTCTGCTCTACCCTTTCCCTGCCATTTGACCACAGCTGTTTTGAAACAGGCCCCAAACACTTTCGGTGCTGCCTCTACCTGCAGTTTTGATTTAACATTGGTAGTACCACTCATGCTGTTGCTTCTGAGTCATGCCAGGAGTGGAGAAGCTTCAGCTCCAGGCTGCTGTGTATCTTCTCTTGTAAATCAGGCAGGATTACACGTAGGGTTGCCTTGCTAATGAGAAAAACACTTCATCAAGAGCGATTGGCAGAAAACAATGGACAGCATTTAACGAAACTCAAGAGGCAACAAAGTATGGCCAATAACAAAGGTCTAAGGCTTTCAGCAACCTTTCAGTACTACACTGATGCTAGGACACTGTCATGGGATTAGGATGGAGACCTTGCATTTTCAAACATAGCCTATTTTGTTTTGGCATCTCAGTGTTTGGCTATCAAATTCCCAACGTTTTGCTGCCACCACAATTAAAGAGTGTCTTTTGCAGAAGCAGTCAGACAAGCAAAGATACAGTGACAGCAACAACGCTGATGGCAAGAGGGACCCGCAGACCAGAATGCTGGTCAATACACCTGTGGTGCCTGCAGATACTCTGGCTCAGAAAAAAACCCTACAGCTGAGTGTCAGCTATGAGCAGCCTGTATTTGCATGGGCAGTGATGTGGAGCTGGTCAGAGTCCCTGCAGGGATGAGTTGCACAGACACAGGAGAAAGATATCCGTCTGTGAAAAGGAGCCTGCACAGCACAAATGAGCTGTTCTTAATGTGTCTGCTTATACCTGGTTTCAGAATAAAAGCTTGGTACTGAAAGTATATTCCCTATCGCCAGAAAGAAGCACTTTTCATTTTCGTCCTAAATCTTCCAAAGGTGTAACGCCTACAAAATTTGCCAATACATAAAACAGGTTCTGAAACGTTAATTTTTTTCCATAGTAGGAGAAGATCCAGCTTTCCTATCCTGTGATGCTGTTTGGAACAAGAAAACCTTGTAAATGGTGATACTATAACACCATAATGCAACACATAATGCAATTTTCAGTCCTTTGAATGTTTGACCTATATTACATAGGCCAGCCAGGTAGTTACTATCAGTGCTCTCTGCTCCACCTGGTCAAACTGCACCTTGTGTTATACTGAGATTATCCTTCCTGATACCTATTAGGGAGTTTGCCACAGCCTCTTGCTCTGGCTGATAGCATCACAGGTTGCCTTCCCAGCAAACCCCGTGGCATAGAGCTATGTTTTTCTATCCAGATCTAAGTTTCTGACAGAGAACCACAAATAACCTATTAAACCTCAGAAAAATCTGTGACAAATCTTCCACCCGAGTGATTTTTATTTTCAATCACGCTATATTTTCAAGGCACTCTTCATTAGGAGAAAGACCAGAAGTATTTTAAAATCTCTTCCATCTTCCAGGCCTCACAAACTGGAGAGGATAGGCAGTCACAGGCTTTGGGAATCGACAAAATGCTAGCCTTTACTTCCAGCTTTATCTTCCTACTTTGACTACTAGCAAAGGTAATAGCTGTGATGCTAGTCGTAATGATTTTGCTGTCAGACGAAAAAAGCTTCCACAGCAGCACATCCAGTTTGAAGACCAACATGATCTAATCAATAATACATGAAAAAGATACCTATATGGCTAAAAAAAGACAAGGATTGACAGCTTTCTAGAGATGTCTTCCAGACTGCATTTTTTCTTGCCCAAATTACAAATTAAAAGTCATGCTATGCAGCCATTTCTCCTAAAGAAACAGCCACTGATGGTGATACCTTGAAAGGCACCACCAGCACCCCTATATAGAACTCACAGCATACACACACCCTCTTTGTTGACTGCACACCCACTGTGACTCTCAGGATTTAAGTACAACAGAGGAAGCAATCGGGTGCACACTGAGTGAGCGTACTCCAGATGAGCAGCAGCTCGCTGGAATCCTGGTACCTCCCACCTCAGCAATAATACATCTCTCCCCGCTCTGTGGTTACTAAGCTAAAGGCACAGTCTGAGAATGGGAGCTTTTTGTTTCAGCACAGTGATGGAGTTCTGGTTTCAGGCTGAACTTGACTCCTCACGTAAACTGTGAGGAGATTATTTTGCAGCAAGGCCCATTTTGGAGAAGGTAAAGAACAAGCCTGTTGCGTTAATACATAAGAGATTTTCCCTTTATCAGTAAGGGTTTTGAAAAGCTGAAGGGTTACTGAACTTCTCAAGAATAACTAATAAAATTTCTCTTTATTTTTTGTCCTAATGAAAACAATATCCCAGTGTCTCTCTGAATATCTTTCTCTGAACCTGAATACCTTTCACATCCATGCAGCTGGATTTGATATAGCATACAGGTCTCAAGGCAATTAGATTCCTACAAAGTTTCATGCAGAAAGGGAATGCACAAAGGGCAAAGACTCTGAAATATTTCTCTATGTATGCCTATCAGGTATGTGTCAGGGAAAGGCAGAAGCATAAAATTATTAAACATCTGGGAATCCGCAGAGTGCTCCTTTGCGGATATTGTCCTAAGACTATGAGAAAAACAAAACTCAGTCAGACCTTGCACATTCTTGGACACTCTGTCAAACAACAAGGTGCAAACTGACTGGAAAACTGAATATATCCCTAGACCAGCCCATCTCATTCCAGTGCTTGGCCTAAATAACAGAGTCCTTGTTTTCCTGGGTTTCGACCTTGAACAGTCAGGTTTATCTTACCGGGTTCCGTTTGGCCTTGGCACACCAGCTGTCTGAAAGAATTTCCAAATCCAGTACGCGATGACTCTGTTTGTCTTGGCACATCATACCCTGACCTAACATCTGAATGGGGCAACGTGGGTGAACTGTTTAGAATGCTCTAGTACACTGCTGCAAGGAAATTCCAGCTCCTTTTGAACGTGATGGCACTCAAGCTCAGAGAATTAAATACAGGGAGTACTGTCTGTTGGCTTATTGTCTTTATCCTAGGCATTTCTGACTGGCCACTGCTACTCCAAAATGGAAGTTAGGCTACACATATTCATCCGTCTTCATGTGAGCAGTTCTTATGTTCAGGTATTCTAACTGTGTTCTAAATGACTTCCTAGCTCTTCATCAACCTCTAGTTTTAGCAACACTGTCCAAAGTCTGTGTCATAAGCTGTGTCCAGCTCTGGGTCCCCCAACATCAGAAGGGCATGAACCTCTTGGAGTGAGTCCAGAGGAAGGTGATAAAGATGATCAAAGGGCTGGAGCACCTCTCCCAGGAAGACAGGCTGAGAGACCTGGGGTGGTTCAGCCTGGAGAAGGCTCTGGGGTGACCTCATTGCAGCCTTCCAGTATCTAAAAGGGGGCTTATGAAACAGATGGAGAGCAACTTTTTACATGAGCAGATACTGATAGGATGGGGGGAATGGTTTTATGCTAAAAGAGCAGAGATTTAGACTGGGTGTAGGAGGAAATTCTTTACTCAGAGGGTGCTGTGTCACTGGAACAGGTTGCCCAGAGAATTGGGGATGCCCCATCCCTGGAAATGTTCAGGTGTTGGATGGGGGCCCTGAGAAACCTAATCTAGTGGGTGGCCTCCCTGCACATGGCAGGGGTGGGTGGAACTAGAAAATCTTTACGGGCCCTTCTCCCCAAACCATTCTACACATAATTTATACATGCTTGGAAAAAGATAGTGTCACTGTATGTGATAGTGGAGGTGAGGAGAGAAGCAACTTTCCAGAATGTCACTGTTTTTAAATGACCTAGGCTTTGAGCTAATATTTGTTGCTAGCATAAAGAGATTGGGAGTTTCCATTAATATCTCTCTTCCTTTTAAAATCTACTTTATGCAAGCAAGTAGAAGCTTTTAATCAGGCAAGGCAATAAAACATGGGCAAAGCATGGACAACATGGCAGGACTGCATGGGAAAAGCGAATAGTGTGGCTATTCTGGAATGGTGGTGTCAGCATGGAATGACTCCCTACTGTGACATTTTTATTCCACAAAATCATTGATTTATTTTGGATGACAGTACACATATGCACAATTATCCTGAAGAGCTATTCTGGCCAACAACACTAGGCAGGCAAGCATGAAGCATGATTTTCAGAGCCATAGGCAGTTTTATTGCTGTCCGGGCCACTTCAATATCTGTGGGAAAATCATGGTTTCAGCTTCTCAAATCCCAACACAAGCTAGAGCAGTATGAAGTATTTTCATTTACGTTAGCAGAATTTTATTTCAACTTCTTTAAAAACATAAAAGCCCTTCTTAAAACCTATTAGTTTTAAATGCAGACTAAAACGAAGAGAATATAAGCTGGAAAACATTCATAGATTTTCCTCTTCATATTTTAACCAGCTAAAGAATTAATAGAACTTTGATAAACTTCAGTTAATGTTTCATAAAGTGATTGTGTCTGTGCATGAGTGAAAGAGTACAGACTTTCAAGATAACTTAATCTTTCTGAGAGTTTTTTAAGCAGGTCTCTGAATAGGCCTAGAACCTTGAACACTTTTCAGCTGCTGAGCCACAAAAATGCAGGAACTTTTGGAACTCAAGATGTCTCTGGGTCGCTTCCAGAGGGTCATAGAGAGATAAGGAATTAAAACCAGCAAATGAAAGTTTGCTGGGCAGATATGCGCAGCCATAAGAAACGTGAATTTGTGAATCTGCAAATAGGGAGGCTGATCTAGACTGTTATCAACAATTAAAGAGGAACCATCTGTGCCTGTGCAAGGTCCATGTACAGAAATAACTGGAGAAGTTTGCAAAGTCACTGTTGTGTCTTGGCCTTGAATCCTATCAGTATTGATTAAAATATCAATATTGTTAAACACCTTATCACTACTACAGTTACCAGTTTTAGCTGGGACATAACAAAAATTTTTACTGCTTATTCAGGAAGAAGGACACGCTGGACTTTAACCTACAGGATTTATTCTTTCTAACACCATAGAGACAATGTGTTTCAAAAGCCACATGATTAAGTTAAGGGTTGAAGAGATAAAATGAACAGAAAAATACCCATCATAAAGAACCTATGTGCTCATGTTGTTATATATATATATATTCTTCTCAGAGGCCACAGATGGATTTATACCAGAATTTCTGTGACTAACAAACAAGTTTCATCTCTTTCATAACTATTTGTCTTCATTAGTTTTAAAAAAATGAAATAAGGAGAAAAAGTAGTAGCAGATGCCAATGCCACAGCTAGGTATAAACTCCTGCTGTACTTGGGAACGTTTTCAAAGGTGCTAGGCTTTAACTTTAAAATGCTAGAATGGTTATATTGTTTCCATTACCCGTGGCACATAACCGAACCTCAGCAGTAAGGTTAAACCCGTGATAGCCAACCAGACATTTCAGTATTTTCAGATGCACAAATGAATTTAAAATAACCTAAAGAAGCTCTTACAAACAAGAAAAAAAAAAAAAAAAAAAAAGAAAAAAGAAAAGAGCTATCAGGAGTGTGAAAGTGGATTTTGCACAGGATTAACTGCTTAGAAAGGCTGAGAGTGAAAAGCATATTAATCCTAATGTAGCTGAGAACTCTGTCTCCTATTGAGCAAATAATTTAAAAAACCTGTCTGAGATTTACTGGAGCTAATGACGTTAGATTTAAAATGCTTAACTTTATACTTAGATTCATATTGTTTTCTCAATTGGCATCATTGACAGTGAGGGAATTTGTTTAAAAAGGAGAGAAACAAACCCTACAATCTTCATGGATGCAAATCCTGTCTGCAGCTTACCTTTCACTGGAATTGAATAAATTGCAGAATAATCCAAACTGTATTTGTGCAATTACTGAAAGTGAGCAGTGGTATCAGAAACACACATCTAGAGACAGAAACAGCTGTCAAGTCATTTAGCAGTGTCATGCAGAACTCATACACGCACACATATATATATATATATATATACACACATTAATAGCTTTTTTCATACTGATAAACATTCTTTGAAACTGCTTGTTTGCAATACAAGAGGAGACCTTGGCCCTTCTGATTTCAAACAATTTAAAAAGCCACTAGACTTTGTTTCCAGTTTCATGCAGCCACAGGAATAGCAATTGCTAATAATCTATTATGCTAAAATCTCTCTTGCAGCCACTTCGTGGTATTTCAGTCTCTACAGGACTTAGATACTGTTTTAAGAAAATTCTTAGCTATTCTGGTTTAAAGAAAATAACCACAGTATGAAATAGAAGTCTGTATTTTTGGTTGTTTCCAGACTTGTCAATGTAGTTTTCTCCTCAGCGTAGTTCTTTTCCAATAAACACTTCAGATCTTTATCTTAGGGCAAGTATATTTTTATTGTTAAGTAATTATGTAAAAATTAACATTAATAAAGGATACTGATAACCGGGAAGCACACCTAAGGAGCTGTATACTACCGCCTCAAGCCACCCTAGGCTGAGCATTGGCTCTAAATCACAAAAATTACATTACCAGTGTTAGTATTTTTACAAGATTTGTTATCCATTGATTATCTGGATAGAGCTGTAAGCCACTAAAAGAGGAGCTAGAAAGAAATGTTATTGCATCTTGTGTAACTCATCAGCCTCCACTTATCCCTGTGTCTCTTGACTTGCAGAGCACTGGAAAAGGCAGTCCCTTTGAAGGAAACTGAGAAATTATGTCCATGGCATATACAGAGCAGATAAGCTGAAGAATGATATACTACTCTATTCAGAAGGGAAAAAACCCCCAAAACATTGTAGTACCTAGACAAAGAAAGTTTTACAGCTACAGATAACATACACCAGATCTATGATACACCCAAACATTCATTGCAGGTGCAACAAACATTATGTTGGCAAGATGGAGAAGCTCCATGGAAAATTCGGTTTCAAAGTGATGTAGACTAAGTACAAAAAAAAAAAGAGATAGAAAAAGTGTAGCTGTATGGAAAGGGTGGTATTGCTAGCCAAAACGTGTGGAGCTTGTGGTCTAAGACTTGACAAAGCAACAGTGATGTTAAGCAGGGGGCTGAGCAAACGCTCTCCATCACATACAGGTTCCACTCACACTGTCACCAAAGTGTCCTGCTCAGAGCTCTGGTTCTCCAGTGACACCACCCGGGGTCTGGATACCTAACATAGGTATCCTGGTGGGATAACCACCTGCTTTCTAGGCATTGTAAAGGCTGGGCTAGGCCTTCATGGCTAAGTAGACATCCTTTAGTACACAACAGACTGTTTGATGTCAGTTAAAAGAAAGGAAGTGTACAGATGCGCCTTTTGAGTGACTAATATATACAGCAAATTCTGGCTTAACCCAAGTGCTCCTTCTGTTATGAATTCCAGTTATTTGTTTCATTCACTAAAGAAAGCTCTTGATTTCCTCCCATTAGCCAGGACTGACTTACGAGATAGCTCCTTTTATCACAGAATTCGTTAAAGATGTATTTTTACAGTCTTTTTTTCAGAGTAGCAGCCTACAATAAGGAATCAGAGAATGCCAGAATCAATCAGGTTGGAAAAGACCTCTGACATCATCGAGTCCAACCTTTGAACACCACCATGTCAACCAGACCATGGCACTTTCCTTAAGCAGCTCCAGGGATGACGATTGCACTACCTCCCTGGGCAGTCCATTCCAATGTTTAATCACCCTTTCTGTGAAGAAATTCCTCCTGATGTCCAACCTGAATCTCCCCTGGTGCGACTCGAGACTATGTCCTCTCATCCTGAATGAAGTAACCCACACCGGTATATTTAGTTTACCAGGTGTATCACAAGCAAAAATAACATACTTGCCAGTTAGCTCAAATACTGTTGTTTTCTCAAAGGATAATCTCCTCCAAGCACGTGAATAAACTTCATCTCTAGCCATGTTCAAATCTCAGTAAATATCACACAAGAAGGGAAAGCAAGGAAAATTGTCTGTTTTGTTAAGCACACCTGGAAGGTCTGCCATAAATAAAAAATCAAAAAGCAAATTTTGAAGAAAAATATTAGACTGATACCTTTGAGAGGGGCACATTTAGTAAGCAGCACGACCACGATCTCCTTTCTCCTAATCAGTAGGCCTCAATTATAAAGATGAAAGCCCTTAGCACTCTCCTAGACTCCAGTTACATCTCTCTTCTAACATAGCCTGTCCTCTGATGCTAGAAAAAAAATTACCTCCTGCTCATGTGTAAAAGGCTCAACTTCCTTAAAACTTAAGCTTCAAGAGACACTTTATAGAGATAAGAGATTGTTTCGGAGGTACTTACTGGGCTTCTGTCACAGCAGCAGCTCTGTCCTTCCACCCACAACTATAAAAAGTGCTGAGAGTCGTGTCCTGATTGCTGCTCTGAAAGTGAGGCCAATAAATAGCCCCTAGTATTGGGTTCCTGATGAGGTAAACTGCTGACACACAGCAGCCCGCCTCTCCTCACGCTGCTGGGACGCACACAGACGGTGAGGCAAAGTGCTTCCAAATAGCAGCTTTATGCTCACGGACTCCCTGTTTTTCAGAATCTATTTTCCCTCAAGAATAAGTATTTTTTTAAATACTTGCAGCTCTTCTGCCTTAAGGAGAACATCAAGCAAGCCTGTCAGAAACTTAGTGTGAGGACAGAGGGGAAGGGAATTTGATGTTTCATAGCCGATTATCACCAGCTATCACACACTTTATGTGCTGGCAGGTATTACGCTGGAAAAAAAATTGTGTTATTTTATCACAGAGCTCAAACTCAATTCCTTAACAATAGGGCCACACTGATGTAGCTTCTGAATAGAAGACCATGATTTGGACTGCGCTTATTAGACTTCTATATGCAAGCAATTCAAGAGAATAGAAGCAAAAATCTGCTTTCTGCACAGCTACTTGGTATTAGCGGCATCTATGCTTACAGAAGAGAAAGTTGGCAGAGCAGTAAAAGCATAGCTGTGTACATTATTCATGCACATTTATCTGTCAGCAGTACAGTCAAAATCCTCCCGATAACAACTTTCAATATTGATTAAAATAGTGTTCGTGTTTTACCATAACTGGAGACAGCGACTTTTGCATTCGATAAGCAACACTTGATAATTCATCAGTGATACAGACAAGTTTATTTAAAAGACAGAGCAAAATTTTGGCTTCCTTGAAGTTCCTTTATGAGCATCATAGGAATTTTACTTCTAGACTGTAACTGCCAAGGTGCTGCAACTCTATATTGACAAGCGTCCTAATTCAAATTCACTAGACTGTATTTATTTGGTGTGCTAAAGGAGACTAATGGTTAAAGCACTCACGTCTCTTTGTGGCTGAGGGAAGGCATCAGAGCTCTATACTTCACAGATTTCTGGGAAGCTAATAAGATGTGTGGCTGGGGCTGTAAGCCAAGAAGTGGGCAAATGGCAGCAGAAAATCATTTCAAGTTACTTCAGGATCTTTGCTGAGTCATATCAGTTTCAGTGTCTGTGTGAGCAATTCTGTGTGGATTCCACATCATACCCAAAACTACCAGAAGGGATTTTTTGCCTGCCCTTAATATTTTTATAGCTAATTTACAACATCTGCCTGAAAAAACACCACAACAGATTGAAAAGTGCAGACTCAGATGGTGTGTTTGAACATCTCATGTAGCCATGATTTGACAGATCCAAATCCAACTGCCCTGCACCATTACTGAAAAGCAGTTTTCTCCTAACAGTCTGTCTGGTAGATGGTGAAATTATCACCAATACAGAAAGAACCACTGTAGTATAAAATTTCTACTAATTCTGTTCCATTTTTTGATGTAGCAGCTGATGAGTCTGTTATTCTCATCCATGCCTCACCTCTTTTAGGCCCAGAGAGTGGCTCAAGGCACTTCACTTCCACAAGGTGGGTGGGCAGAGTACAAACTGATTTATTTATCAGACGAAGCACTGAGAGGCACTTTCACACAGAGAAATGACTTCTGGATCCCATTTTTCCTCCATGCTCTCTTCACTGCTCCATGAAAAGAAAAGAGACCATGCCTACCAAGCAGCAAATTATAATAACCATGCTCAGCTCAACAGTGTTTTAGTGTTTTATCATGGATTTGGTTGGTAGATTTGGTCAAAAGGTCAAACTACTCCCATGGAGAACAAAGGTGGCAGCTCTGTATCATCTGTGACAGAAACAGACACAATTCCCACCTTAGCTTTGCCTGCTTCCCATGGGCCAGCATTGCCCCAGACTTATCTCTAGGCAGCTCTCACCAGTACTCACCTTAACCAGACAAACTTTCTCATGGTGTGAAACAGAGAAGGATAAGCCTTGATTTCACTGGCACATCAAAGCAGACCTGCAACCCACCTTTTTTGCTGCAACCCTTTCAATGAATTCCAGTTTATGCAGTAAACTGATGGGCAGAACCAGCTCTGTCATTATTATGACAGAGATTTGTTATGTGGTCATTTACAATTTCAGTTCTGTAGGACTTTTTATTTTACTGGGAGTTTTTCTTTTTAAAAAACAGTATACTGAAAATTTATGCATGGAATATAAACCACTTTATGGGATCATAATTTTAACAGATCTCCAAAATAAAGTTTTGCTGATGGAAAAGAGCAAGTCTATCAGGGAGAAATAAACATATTCTCATGCTCACTGCTACTATTTGTATTGTCAGGGAGCTTCCTGTATCCCTAGATCATAAAGACTTAGAACAATATAGCCTAGGAGTTAGTGGTAAAAAGATTTATTATGTCATCCTACTTACTACAACAGCGTGCTTTGTTCAGTCTAGAGGCTTCTTCCATTTCACTAAGAATATAATTTGAACTGAAATAACTCAGAGTCAAGAAAAAATACTAGACTGTATGCTGCAGTTTATCCCATCTGTTTCTGATTTAATCATACTAATTAGCTGAGCTATCATAAATACATTCTCCTTCTGTCATCACTGTTCACATTCTCCATATTTATCTGCAGATGCCAGGAGCACTTATTTGTTCCTGCTACACGGTAAACATTGTTGTGTCAGGAGCCCTGCTGTGATAAAACTTCCCTAACAAACAGCCACCCTCAGGGAAAAAGCCAGTGCCCAGCTCGTGTAACAAAGTGGTAACAGGCTATCAGGTGGTGACAAACACTCCAAGATTTTACATCTGACAGTTTGTCACACTTCAGCAGTTCAAAGCAAAGATTTTCAGGAGCCCAGGAAAAATCTTAACTTTAAAAAAAAATCTTCATTAGCATATTAACCATGAGGTTTAACTCTGTGTTATCTATTATGTGTAGGGAAATAGCAAATGTAAGAGGGAATGTGATTACATATGGTACTATTTTGCAGCCAGGTAGAGAGGAACAGTGCCCCTAAACTCTTGGGATCACAGACAGGAGGTGCAGCCAGTCAAAAATAAAAAAAGAAGAACAATTTTGACAGTTTTTAAAAATATTTGGGAGTTAAAAATCACAATTCAGTGCCACTGCTTCCACACAACATCTTAAACATATGATTTGTTTGGATACAGCAGTCATAAAATTTAGCTTGAGAAACTTTGCAGGAAGACATTTAATTTCTATTTCCTGTTTCTCTGTTGATATTTCATAAACTACAATAATAATAATATTTTATAATATTTGTCTGTTTTTATAAACAGACAAATAAATAATTTAGATCAAATATTCAATGTCAGATTTTGAGGTTCTATGCAATCCCACTGTAATCCAGGTCATGGATTTAGAAGATACACTTTTCTTACAAAGAAGTAGATTCTGCATAATTCAGAAGAGTTTTACACAGAACTGTATTCTCAGATGGATAAAGATGTGTAAATTCCTCAAAATCAAAGGGAACTGATACCCAGGAGGGCAAAGCAGACAAAACAGCCCATCAGCAACTCAACCACATGAAAGACCACAAAGAAACTCCAAAGCCACCCACGCAGCTGCCTGAGGAGTCTGTCAAGGAATGAGAGGCTCTTGTTCAGCTCATGTTGCTGCTGGAAATGTGTTTGAAGAGCTTGACAATACATCTGGATTTTACAAGTGGCACACAAAGATGAGAAAAATGAAATCAGATTGAATTATGTGCTGCAGTACACTGGTGGTGTCACATCTCAGCTAACTAGAATGTAATTTAATTTACAAGATAATGGAACGATCTCCTGCATTTGTTACTTCCAGAGGGGCGGCTGACAAACATCCACAGTGTAAGTACAAACTTAACTAGACAGTCACCTACAAGGCAAAGAAGATAGGATCCTTTTTCTAGTATATTAAACTGTATTTGTTTTTTAATAATGTCTATTATAGATATCTAGAAAGCCTCCATGTCTGAAAAATGATTACCAGCCCTTGAACATCAGAGATCTATAAAACCAGAATAGGAATGGTGAAGAATCAATCCCTTTTTTTCTGCATCCTTCAGAAACTACCAGTACTTACTGGTGAAGTAACAGAGTAACACAGCTGTTGTATCACTTGCTATTGCTTTCTACCCCTTTAGTTTATACAAAGCTGACAGAAATGCCCCATCTTACTGTCTTTCCACCTACAAACCTGGAGATATCCCTTCTCAACATTCTACTTTCCTCAGTAAGGAAGAAAGAGAGATGACAAGAGACTTAAATTTTCAAAATATTTGTCAATAAGCATTCCAAACAACACATCTTAAATTTTGTTCTCTACTACACCAAAATAGCTAGCTGCCCTGAAATATGAAGAGAGTTTTTGATGAGAAAACACTTATTTTAAACAAATTATTTTAGACGCCTTCAGTTTGCTGCAGGGAGTAGAAGGGAGAATTAGGCAGAACCTGGAACACTGAAGCCGTTTGTATTCAACACTTGTTAAATGCTCTCTTGTTTTGTTCATGTTGTCAATCTGTAGTAAAATGAACAGGATTTTAAATACACACGGTGAAGACTGTGAACTCCTTATTCAGTCTCTGTTTAATCTTCCACAACACTTTTTGTTTAAATTTGTGAGTGACTCACAGCAGTGGCTTCAGCCAAGCTTAGCACAGACAGACTTTGTGCGTGCCCACACAAATACTGAAGAGTCTATTGCCACTGTTGGCTTGTAGGATTCCCACTATCACTATCCTGAGCTTTTTGGAGGAGAGATTATTCTTTGCACAGGCCTCTGCCGAAGTGTCTCATATTCTGGTGTTGGGAGTAGTTGGAGACAAAAGTCTCTATATGTTCATTTTCATTTATGACCTAATATTGCAGATTACTTTTTACATTAACTTAAATGAAACATTTGTCCTGTGATTTATGCTTTTATATGCCCCTGCATAATATTCTTTTGTTTACAGTGCCTTTTAAAACATATTTATGTTGCAGCAACATTCCCAAAATAAGAATCTATTCACATGCCATTGCTCGTTGTTCCACACAGTTAGGAGACTTCCGTGACTTCCCTCCTCATCAGACCTGTGCTCCAGACCCTTTCCCAGCTCCACTGCCCTTCTCTGGGCTCGCTCCAGCACCTCAGTGTCTTTCTTTAGTGAGGGGCCCAGAACGGGACACAGCACTTGAGGTGTGGCCTCACCAGTGCCCAGTACAGAGGGACAATCGCTGCCCTGGTCCTGCTGGCCACACTGTTGCTGATCCAGGCCAGGATGCCCTTGGCCTTCCTGGCCACCTGGGCACAGCTGCTTCATGGTCAGGGGCTGTTGAGCACCCACAGGTCCTTTTTTGCCAGGAAGCTTTCCAGCCTGTATTTTAAAAAGCCCAAGCGATCATTATATGATTCAGAAGAGGTTCTACTCCACCTCACTTTTCGGTCATGGATTCTTCTCTTCCAGGGACACAATTTTAAGCCACATTCATTTTGCCATCCGGCCTATTTCCTGGCTGCTCTAATGCCTATGTCCAGCCTGAGGGAGGCTGTGAAAATGCACACCTTGGGGCAGAGTAGGATCTTTCCTTTTGGCACCACCCCTGAGTTGTTTAGCTTAGTGCAAGGGATCCTGGCACCACACTTGAGGATTCTGCTCGTCTATTATTAAGTGCACCAGCAGTAGTGAAGTGTAACAGGGTTTAGTTATGCTTGAAGTTTCACAGCAGTTCAGTAGAGTGCTCTGAAACACTCTTGTATATTTAAAGGTCTAAGAGCCGACCAGTTCTCAATCCTGCCTTTTAAGTCTTTAAATATGCCAGACTGTGTCTCATGCTGAGGCACCATGGGAAAACATATAGAGTTTAGGATTAGGATAGGGTTGAATTTATGAAATTTGACATCAAAATTGAGATGGGGAGTTGGCTACATTGGAACACCGTCCTAAGAGCTTTTGCATTAGTTTTGATGCAAACCCTGCACATTTTTACTGGCTTTCTACTGCATTGAGCTGCATCTGATAACAGGATACTTCTAGCTCAAGATCTGCCTCACAGTGAAAAGCAGACTTGTCAAGCTTGTATTCAGGGAATGAAGTCAGGTGTTTTCCTGAAGACATCTCCGATCTCAAGTTACACATTTCAGGACTTTTTCTTGGCATTTATGCAGGTAGACTAGGTCTTTCCTTGTCTGTAAGGAGACTCCTATTACCTATGGGTCCTACAGTGGACCCAGAGAGCTGAAGATTTTCCTGTGTTTAGATGCAAGATCTAAGGTAGATAAATTCTGAATTTCTGGTCCTCACTTCACCTTTTTTTTAAAGAAGGCATTTGTTTCTCAGACTTCACATAGGACTACTATAATTTTCTCTGTATTTACAAAGTTTCATTTTTTTAATCCAAGTCATTCTAGTTAACCTTTAGTTACAATTCTTTCTTAAAAATCATACCCTTTGATTTCATAACCAAATCAGGCTGATTTAATCCTTTTTTGTGCACAGCTGGAAGACTCCACATGTACCAAGAGATGCATTTTACAATTCACAAGCTAATTAAGATCTTTGAATGTACAGTGTCAATAGGTCAGCCGAGACCTCAGGGCAGCAAATATGACTCATTTCTCTTCTGATTATATCACACTTTTTCCTGTTTTCAGATCTATTTCTACAGCAATCTCATTGACAAATTGATTAAAATTTGGGGGAACTTGGCATTACGTAAGTAAGTTTAAATACTACATAATGTACCATAATTTACAGGCAGTGACAGTCAGAGAAGTATCTGGAAAATCTGCTTAGTTCCTCCCATTTATTGTAATCTATAAGACACTGCCAACTTGTAAAATGAGAGGTGGAAGATGCTGCTGCCCAGGGATGGAAATATTTCTTCTGTTCATATTCTGGTATAACCCATCAAACACCAGGATAGAACTACAATTTAGATGCCTTTCACTGCCAGCTATGTTCGATGATGGTAACCAAAGTGGCTAATAATTATCCAGTTCCTTTCCTAGATGTTTTTGAAATAAATTACCTTACAGATACTTAAATCTACCAATTTATCTAAACTCTTGATGAAATTCGGCAGCTCCCACATTCAAGCATCCTTCAAGCTTCTGAGAAGGTTGGAAGAAGTTCACGAAACTGTTTGCTGCTAATGCTGTAACACGAAATAAGTTCTGGGCTTCACATCAGCCGTGATGTCTCATCACAACAATGGGGCCTAGTGAACGAAGAAAGAAGTCATTTCAAATAATATTTGGGTTCACATGATCCAAATGGCTACCAGATGGGGCTCTGAGCTGCCTGGGGATCTGCCTGGGGGGGTGGGAGTTGCCCATGCACGGTGCAGAGGGATGAATGGGCTCTCTGTGTCCCCACTGCCCCGAGTGGGAAATCCAGCTGATCACATCTGGTGAGAGCCCTCAGGTGGGCCACTGGAGTAGACATCAATAGGGAGCCCATGGGCAGAGGGGCTGACAGCGCTTCCTAAGCTGTCAAGTTGTTCCTTAACCGTCCCTTTTACATGATTTATTAATTCTCTGGCATTAGGCAGCAAGCTTTGCAGCTGGGGAGAGGAGAACAATTTCAGTAGCTGCATGGATTTTAGTGCTGTTGGCTTCAAAAATCCCTTCTCAGTCAGGAGTAAAGAGTTACAATAAAGGGAACATGAAATGAAAAAAATGACTGAAATTTACATATTTAAGTTTCCAATTATCAGAATACATCATAAAATAGAAAAGCACACCAGATTACTTATCTGTAATATAGGGAATTTTAACAGTAGTTACAATATTTGTATTTTTGGTGTATCAGGTTTAGCTGTGTATCATACAGCTCAAATTACAGCTAATTTTCTGATACTTGAAACATTTGTTCCCAAAGATGGCAAATGGATGTTTACTCCTAGTGAACTTAAGAATCAAACACAAATTTATACATTAGGCTAAATAAAATCTATAAAACTTCCTCTCTACAATTCATATGTTAATGAATCTCAAAGCACTTGAAAAAATAGAACTCAAAGCTAATATTCACTCACAGCTTTTGTGTGCGAAACCAGCTGTTCTAATAAGCTACCTTATTTAGTAATTAAATCTACTTCTGTACTATTACACAATTTGAAAAAAATTATTGACATTAAAAATGTGATAATTTTTAGCTTGTAGAACGGTATGCAGTGGGTTGTTTGGTTGTTGTGAAATATCTCATGAGGTGTTTGCTATTTTGCTTCTTAGAATGTATCTTCTTGTACATTCATAATACCGGCATTGGGTCAAGAAGTCCATATTGTACAGAGAAAACATGGTGGGATGATTTGCAATGATTCTTAGGTGCCCTAGAGAGATTGTTGAGAAAATTGTATTTCTCTCTCCAACGAGTTTTAATTTCCTCATGGCGAATACCATTGCAGGATTGAGCTGGGCACTGAATCCCTTGTGTCCTAGCCCAGTGGATTCCATGCACGTAAGCAAGACACAGCTGGTTCCACACCAGGAGAAGAGACATCTTGTAGCACTCTGTGACCGAAATGGAAGACAAATAGGGAAAATCTGCCCTGGGTAGCTGTATCCCACTGAGCTGAACCTCACTTCTGTCCTAGCTGTCCCATGGTTTTGCTCTGCACTGATAACCAGTAGCCATGATTAAGCCCCGAAGTAGCTGCCTTTTAACATTAATTGTGAGGACACTTCATGTGTAAGTACTGATTTATCCTGAGTACTGTGAGCACTGAAACATGAACACAAAAGTGTCTGACTTGTGGTATGTCGAACCCAAATGAAACAAGAAAGCACTTAAGTCATGCAAGATGTTGAGGTTTTCAATCTGATTTTCAAATGAAACCATTTAGATTTACTTCAGAAACTAATTTAATCTGGATTCTTGCTGGGGAAAAAAAAGCTGAAGTCACAATCTTTACGCTTTAAAGAACTTCTCCTCTTTTTATAACAAAACCAGAATTCCAATGATTTATCTTCTTATTTGGACTATCTTCTACTATATAGCATAAGAGGCAGTAAGCAATCTTCTAAACAGACAAATAACTCCAGGTTGCATGGCAGATACTTCAATGTCAGATGCTCCTAAGGAAGCACATTCTCATCACATGGTTCTTGCAAGTCGTTCACCAGTTTATTAAGCACTGACTCAAAAATTTCAAATCAAGAAGGAAAAAAAATCCCTTTCAAGGATTGCTGCAGACAATTCAGCTTTGAGAGAGGAAATGAGGCAGTAAATGCTGAAGCAGGAGTGAAGGGTACAAAAGCAGCCTGACCAGTGTCTCTGAACACTCTACTTCTACCCCTTTACTGTTTTCTTTACGGTAAATAGTTTTATTTCTGTTGTACATTTAATTCACTCTTCTTGGGCCTGGTTTTTTAGTGGAACCAAGAAAATCTATGAAACAAGTGCTTTTTGTAAAAGATGTGGAACCATCGTCCCTTCTCAACAAAGAGGTTTTATGTGTTTTTCTTACCTGCTGCACTATGGGAAAACAAACTTCCATTCACTTTGTGCAAACTGTAATCATCTGTACTCTTGTTTTACTGTGCCCATTGCTTCAATTATAGAAATTTCACATTCCCTGAAGAAATATATTGCAGTCAAAAAATACACACATATATACTTCTGAATGTTTTGCAGGCTGAGAGAGAGGGAAATTACTCACTGGCTTGTCAGTGTAGGGGCTGATGCTTTCACTTGGTGTTGCACTGCACAGAAAAAAACTGACCTGTTCTAGAATTTATAGAAAGGTGTCTACACAGGCAAAGACTAGACAGAAACACTGAGAAAAAAACCACTTGGACAACTGAAATTAATACGAGGAACCAAATATATTTTTCTCCATTCTATCTCATACTATGGAATGGAAACGTTTATTTTGTTGGCTGATGTTTATCCACTAAAAATAGCAACAGACAGAAATTTTATAAGATGTGATATATTTGTATGGAGGTTGAGAGTGAGCTGAATAAATCAATGACTAATATAGTGATGAGGGACATAATGGCTTATTTCTACCCATACTTGACATCATGCATTAATTTTGTAGAATTATTCAGGTCTTGAGACAGGGCAGAGGAACAATCTTGATGCCTCTCAAAGGAAATGGTGAGGAGACAGCTAGGAGAAAGAGAGCTAATAGAAACAGAACATAAAAAATGTTTATGAAATGTGTCAAGGCAAGCATTGTAGGCTCCAATTAGTAAATCTAGAAGAAACATTCATATCCCAAAAATTAAAGTTTAAAATGTTTTGTGATTGAAGTGATAGAAGAAAGATATCCAGTTAAGCATAAGAGAGGAAGACATAGTGTCACTGCATTACAATGAGTCCAGTTCAAATTTTAGTAAGCAAATGAGAATCTCTACACGTAGGATCACAGAATCACAGAACTGATAATGTTGGAAAAGACTTCTAAGACCATCGAGTCTCACTGTTAACCCAGCACTGCCAAGTCCACCACTAAACCATGTCCCTAAGTGGCACAACCGTATGTTTTTTGAACACTTCCAGGGACACTTCCTCAACTTCCCTGGGCAGCCTCTTACACTGCCTGGTACCACTGCCACCACGCTTCTGGGGAAAAAATTTTTCCTCATGTCCAGTCTCAACCTCCTCTGGCACACCCTGAGTCTGTTTCCTCTTGTCTTGTCACTTACTACCTGGGAGAAGAGGCCAATCCCACCTGGCTCCAAACTCCTCTCAGGCAAATGTAGAGAGTGAAAAGGTCATCCCTGAGCCTCCTTTTCTCCAGGCTAAACACCCGCAGCTCCCTCGGCTGCTCCTCATCAGACCTGTGCTCCAGACCCTTCCCCAGCCCCCTTGCCCTTCTCTGGACTTGCTCCAGCCCCTCAATGTCTTTCTCACAGTGAGCGGCCCAGCTCCCACTAATGCCAGTTGTTCGTGCTTCATTCCCACAGATAACCATGGGGATAGATGACAGGCAGTCCTCAAGGAGCTATGGGACCTCCTAAGCTGAATCCAAACTGGGAACTTCCCTGTTAGCACGGTCCAGCTGGGCGAGTCCTGAGGCTGATGCAGACCTCAGCACAAATGTGACAAGCTGCTCCAGCTTGCAGCAGGAGTTACCTGGGATCAGGCCAACAACTCGCCCACTTCACCCGCACACACAGAGACAGCGCTGGCTCATTCTGCGAGGGGACACTGCGAGCCAGAGCGCTACGGAGGAGTCGAGGTGGGCTGGGAGCTGGCTCAGTTGTTGTGAGAACGGGGACATCAGTGTCAGCGTGGGGGAGACTGAGGGGGCCATCGCTACCCCTGGAGGTAAACTTCTCAAATCTGGAACGGTGTAACTACTGCTTACACAAGGGTACGCCTGTGTACCTGGGGGCACGCATATATAAGTCTAGTTTGGGATTTGTGATGACAGGTGGTTTAGCTAAGGGGGAAGATCCCAGTGTTAGGACCGTATTTGGACGAGGAATGGTTTTCAAGTTTCCTTTGCAATCCTTGCTTTCCTTGCAATTTTTAGTTCAAAAATTTTTATGCAAATTGACTTCTCTAATGATTTTATGAGTACAGGGACAAAACACTGAAATGAGAAAACTTTATTCCCAATTAAATGAGAAATTTACAGTTATCCATAGAAACACTGCTCCCACAGACACACACTGCCACCACAAAAAGGGAATCTGGTCTGTAATGTTCAGCTCCTAGTACTGCACTCAGCAAAACACATAGAAACACGTGTCATTTTAAGCACATGCTTAACCCTTTCCTGAATCTGAGCCTAAAATGTTCCCAGTATTCCTCCAGCCCAGTACAATTATCGGATTAGATGCATGGAGAGAACAGCATAAGGGAATGTGCCTATTCTATGGGAGAGGCTATTTATTTTAGACTTTCTACACACACTATATTCTTCCTTGTCCATTCCTGCTTCATTAATATTAATAAAAGCTTGTGTATTCAAGACATTCGTAATACTGAATTACATTACTCAGTGGCTCTAATTATGCTATTTCTTGAGTTCCAAATTGACTCCCAGCCGTACTCATATTACCAGGTATAAATAAGAATATGATTCATCATTTACAGAAAGCACATTACATAAGTCAGTTACACAGTTGCACAACTGAGCACACAGACTGTCTGCACTGAAGGTACAAATAGGAGTAGGAGTGGAAATAGAGAAGATTTGCTATCCTTAGCTTGAAAGCAAACTTAGACTACTATACTAATCATGTGAGCTCTGGCTGAAATAAGAACAGAAAACATTCATCACATGTTTTAGATGTTTCAAACTAATAATAGTCTGAGACCGGTTTTCAAAGAAAGACATAGCTGTGCTTAGGAAGTGTGTGAATCCCAAGTACAACTGCTGCGAATAAAAGCTTTGTTTCTTTGATTCTGTCAGATTCCTCATGAGAAAAATTTACTCCATATGTAGCCCATAGAATGGTTTTGCAATTCTAATGAAAAGTGTTAGCTACAGGCGGATTATACAGCATCCAAACTCTGCTACATTCAGCAGTGTGCTGCGGCCTACAGATGTGGCTCCAATAATAGTAAGTGAGCTCATCCTTAGTGTGGAAGATTATTCATTAGGGAGAGAATAATGTAAGTGATATGATCATTACATCACCTTTTCCTGTACATTATTCTCACTACAGCTGACAGGGACAACATTTCTCAGTCTAAAGTTACATTATTTTCAAATTTTACAGAGTCTAGATAAAAGTGGTGTTTGAAAGTATACGTAAAGATTTATTTGATAATAAAGAAGGGCTAGTGCTACAGGGTTGAATTGTTTGTTCATTATTTCTCTTTTCTTCATATAAAATAGTTATTCCATAGTGTTACATCCTATATCTATCAACACTAGCTATTTTAATTTGTAAAAGATTTTTGAGAAATTTTTTAAGAAAAAGGTTTTAAAATCTACATAATCACGGAATCACAGAATGAGGGCTTTTCATTGAAATAAAGGGCCAATCTGATTAGTGTGTAAAAGAGGTCTTAATATTAAACCCAAAATTGCCAGAAATTACGATCTCCGGGAAAATTATGTCCAGATTACAGCAATAACATATTTTGATGAGGATGGAGTCAGTGAAGAAATATGAAAAGATTTCTTAGCTTTTTCTGAGGTTTTGGTAATAATGGTTTATATAGCTATAGTCAAGGATGAGTAGAAAACCACATTCATTATGATTGAGATGGAATTTATCGTGATAGTGTGTTTACTGATACTACTGCATGAAGAAGGGTAATAAGGTAACTCAAGAGCAGAAGCCTTCCTAATTTTGAAATTATGCATATTTTGGTCTTCTTTTTCCAAATCAGACTGTTGTTCCACAAAGGTCTCAGCACCTGCCATCAGAATGAGAATTACTATCAATAATTTGTAAAAGCCTTAGCCCAGCCTATATTAGTATAGACATACACATTTGTATGTCATGGCCTAGTTTTTCAAGTTTCCACTAAATAAGGATGTTGTGAGGACTTAGAATGCTCCTGTGCAAATCTTACTGAGCATTTCTAGAACTGAACTGATGTAGCAAAAAAAAAAACAAAACGGTTTCAAAGTGCAAACAGTCATCCTATTTGTGCAGCAGACATTCTTCAGACACTAATAAAGTTTTAAAAACAAACCCATTCTCTCCATTTAGTGTGTTTGATTGAATATTGAGTTGAGAAACAGGAACAGACTTTTCATCCAGTTCCGCTGCTTTCCCTGGTGAGGACCTCTTTGCATAACCACTTGCCACTGTCAGTGTTCATAGAACAGAAACATGTTGTTGGCCCATAAACAGGAGAGCGCAACTGATCCAAGTATCTTGCATAAGGAAATCAGCACAAAATATTTAGCCTGGTTTTGGCCTCTTTGCCATAGTATCTACCTCGTGCTCTTGTTGCATTCACAAGGATTTCCTGCTGTTGTGTGCACCAAGCTGGTTTACTGCAGGTGTTTCTGCTTCTGTACGATATTGTTTTTCCTGTCCAAACAGTTACCAGGCAATGCAGTGTCAGTCAACACGCAGTGTAAGTGTTACAACACCAACAGACGAGTCTCCCAAATGCAATTAAATTAAATTCTGGAAACCTGCTCACAGAGAGAAAATTCTGGTTTTCTCTCATTCCTCTCATTCCCAGATGTGAATGGAATAAAAAATGTTTTCTCTTTTTTAAAACTTGGGTATTTCTATAGAACTGTACTTGATAACTATGATTTATAAGTTGTCTTTAAAGGGAAAATTTTCCTGATACAAAGCATTTAAAGATTATTACAGTATACTACCAGTAACAAACAGTCTGACTGCAAAGGGCTCACTTCCATAGAAAAATGGAACAAAATAGCAGTAGCTATTGTCTATATAACCAGAATGCCTTGCCATCACCTCTCAGAAGACCTGTTAGATATGCACCCCTATATAAAAAATGACTGCTTAAAAAATGTTTGCTATGAGCAGGGGCAGGAGCTCCCAGATGCCACTGCTGCTATGTCATGAGCAGATTGGTGGTGGCTGAGGGCTGCTGTGGTATGGGAAGTTTCACCCAGGGCAAGGGTTACGCTTTGCCAGCTTACAAACCCGTGTGGGAACACGAGGCAACTTTTCTTGGAAAACTTTGTGGTGCAGATGAGGCCTGAGGAAATGAGACTCTCTGGTTCCAAGGCCACTTCTCACACGGGCAGAGCTAAGTGCTTCCAGCCCGCTTTCCTCATCCCTGATCACTTCCACGCCTGTGCCCACGCCCTGTTTGTTCTACTGCGATTGTCTGTGGAATTGAATAATAAACCAGAGCAGAGAAGCCGATCCAACTTTAAAAGCTCTCCTTCTCCCCTCCCCTTTTTTTTCTATCTTTGAGGACATGCTGTTGAGAGAAACAAACAGCCACAGAACCAATACCTGCAAAGTTAGGAACCAGATCCTTATAACATCACTAAGAAGCCCAAACGAAATTAGATACCTAATTAAATCTGTGAATCTGACCTTATATGACCTGCTTAAAATTGCGAGAATCCAGGTCTTTGGATTCTGCCAGGTTCTTCAGATCCTCTCCTGGCACCCTAAAACTCAGTTAATCTTATTTTCCATTTAGTTCATGAATGGTATTTTAATCTGTTGTTTTCTAGATCCTGAAGTTACATTTCACAAATATTTCACTAATTTAAAGTTACCTGGTGCTGAAAAATGTGCTGAAAAATGTACTAAAAATGTTGATTTAAGTCCTAGCAGAGGGATATGCAAATACAACTGTATTCCAAAGATATTTGCATTAAAGATCTAATTGAATTAACTGTTCACACAGCTTCTACAGTCCGCTTGTCATGGCCTCCTTTCAAGCTTGACTACATTCATTTTTGATAGAGAGATTTAAAAGCTTTTCTCCCTTCCCTTGGGATTAAAGATAGGGATGAGCACTAATTAGCCACCTGCACCCACAGCAGATTGCTAGAGCTTGTTTACCTTACAGAATTTGCTGCACCCCTGGGGAAAAATCAGTGTGGTGGGTTTTTTCTTTTAAACATTTCAAGTTCAGTTTTTTCAAGAGGGGTTTAACAGTTTGCACAATTGTTAGCATTACTAGGAGGAGCAGGAGTCGATTTCTCACACTGCTATCTGGATTCTGTAGAAGAAATAATAAATACTGTTTTTTTTTCTTATCTTTTTAATTATTTTTCTTGCTTATCAAGCGAGTCACACATTTGGTGTTAGCTGCAGCACTTTGCTGCCCAAAACATATAAAACAAGACTTTGAAAATAAAAGTAACATCTAGCAATCACAAGAGCTTTACTCATGTTAGCATGATGTAGAATTCACTAAATAGGCAATTAAAGGAAAAAACCAGAAATAAATAAAATAAACTTCTTCATAAATCCTTCAGTGTAATAATGCTTAAGTAGATTTTTTATTGGTTTCTTATTGAATGAAGCACTATTTAGGACTAGCAGCTGAAAGAGTTGCAATTTAAACTACAGTCTGATTCTGTTTTGCTACTTTTCCTTACCTTGGCATTTTCTGACTAAGAATGGCAAAAAAGTGTTCTGCTTTGTTTGTCTTTTATAAGTTCTGACTCAGTGGCAGGCAAGTACTACTTATGGGCCTGATGTAAAGCCTAGTGAAGTCAACTGGAATGTTTCCAATGACTTAATTAGACTTTGGATTGGGTCTGAAGTGCAGCAATTTACTCAACTCTGGAGCATAAATTACAGACATAAAAAACAAATTATTTGTGTGTTGCAGGATTACTGACAGCAAAATGTATGATGTCAGAAAAATAATAGGCAGAGATAGCCTGCATAAGTTGGAAAAGCTTAAAATACAGCCAAAGATAGGGGAATACTCTTTGGCAGGAATAGAGACAGTCTCAGTTCCAGTGCCAGTGGAGGAAAGTTGAGTAATTTGACAGACAATTATGTGATTAATCTAGCAGGAGAAGACACTATCTGTCTCCCTCAGTCACCACTCTGCTGCCTGAGCATTGGACTATCTGGAAGAGATGATGGTCTGGTGGTCA
This sequence comes from Melanocharis versteri, assembly GCA_013397845.1. Classification (NCBI taxonomy): domain Eukaryota; kingdom Metazoa; phylum Chordata; class Aves; order Passeriformes; family Melanocharitidae; genus Melanocharis; species Melanocharis versteri. The sequence goes on along the minus strand of VZTG01005665.1, from coordinate 1,195,564 downwards.
GTAGGAAGGGCTCTGGGCCTGTAACCCCTGGAAACCCCTTTGGAAATGTAAAAAATTCCAGTGGCCAAGACTCAGAGCAGAAGTGAACAGTGCCAGCCAAATACATCAGCTGAGTTTGTTGCTAGAGTAAATAAAATAATATTGAAGAGAATAGAATGTGAATGTTACTTAACAAGAAGTCAAGCAATCTCCACCTGAAATATAACATTTTATTGTAGAGAAATATCTCCCAATTATTGTTTCTCTGAAATTCCATACTGCATGTCTTGGTGAGTTGGGAGTGATACAATGAGCTAGGTAGGTACCTGTTTCAGTCAAAACTTACTTAATTCCCCTTGTTTGAAAACCTCGAGATGCCAACATCTTACCTGAGCTACCACAGAGAAACTAATGAAAATATTTGTTACAAAGGGTTTATTTGGTTAAACCACCTATTCTCAGGTGAGTGTTTTATTTCAGCACACAATAACCCAATCAGTGAAAAGTAATTCTACTTTGGAAAAAGATTTATTATTTTGGAGTAAACCAATTTTTTTTTGTTCTGGAAAAGCCTATTCAAGCAAGAATTGTTATCCTGGAATAGTTGATTATGCAACAACTATGTCAATCCATCGTGAAGTACCTATCTTTAGCTTCCACTTATCATCAAATCAGGAAAGATTTTTATTTAGAGAAGTAGTTACATAAATCGGTTTGTATTTTAAGAAAGTTAAAAGAAATATGAAGAGATGTACATAAAATACCTTTACATCAGTAGCTAATACTACATTGTAAGCCACATAATAAAAGACATATTTTGTTTAAAAAGTTGGTTTGCAAAATAAAACAGTAGTTTTAAAAAGACACAAAAGTGTGAGTTCAACTTTAAACTGAGGTGTGTATTTTCAGTTAATGGGTTTTGTCTTTTATAAATTTATATGCACAATTTATGCAGTAGCATTTCCTCATTTGTTTTTAAGTAATGTTTTACTATTAGAAGCCATCTCCCTCTCCCAAAAGTAAACAAACCCCTCTGTGAAGAGGTAAAAAAAAAAGTTTTAGCATTCCCTTTCTATTCAATTTTCTCCATATTTTGTCTCCATTTGTTTTCACCATTTGTTTTCAGAGTCAAAAACAGAGGATGGACAGAGAAATTGGACAGAAAAATGGAAAATAGAAGTCAAGGTTTTGGGTTTTTTTCTGTTATTACACCAGATGACACAGCAACAAACACAGATAAGGTACTGAACAAACAAACCTTTCCTCAGATCACACCTGTGCCTTCAAGTATGGTCATTTTTTACCACTCTATCAGTCTAATAACAGACTCTCCTCACAAACCTTTCCTCACTTACTGCCTCAAATTGTCATGGTCATCATAACACTTTCCAAACTGGAACAGAAAGAAGGGGAAAGGGAAAAGAACAGAGAGAAGAAAGCCTTTGAATAATAGTTGGAAAGAAAAATTCTGAGTAACTGGAAATGCTTGTCTTTTAAAAATCATTATACAAGAAAAGATACTTTCCCCTTTGTTTTTATACTGGCAGAAACTGTTGTCTTTTTCTTAAACAGCATCTGTTTTCTGCTGGGCAGATCAATACAACATCACCTCACACACTCCTGCTTTGGTCTAGTAAAACGTGCTCAACTTTCCCTATCTATACTCTTGTGTGAATTAGTGTCAACAGATAATAAATTATTTGATGCAAAAAGCTTTGTTTAACATTATTAAAACAATTTTGGTAGCATTCCCAGGCAGGATTTTTATAGTAATTTTCCCACATAAGAACGGCAATTAGACAGTATGAAAAGTGATTTCCAGTTCCCAAAGTTTCGTTTCATTTGGGAGCCAATATGATTTAGTGGCTAGACGGGTTTAAAAGACAAGGAGCCAGAACAGTTTAACATTTTTAGGGAGGTTGATCAGTTCACTGAACCACCTTGGGCTATTCAGCTAACTGTTCTGTTCTTTAGTGAAACCATCTGTAACACTGGGTGAAAACACCCCCATATCCCCCCAAAAATACCCAACCTCGTTGAGAAACAGATGCTTAAGTCTGGTTCTGTTCTCTAAAGCAAATAAATTACCAAAAAAACGAGCAAGACAAATATGGCACGAGAACAAGACATTCCTTTAGCAACCTTACAAGTCAAGCTGAGACACAGCTGCAATGAAAGCCTTCTCAACTGCAGTGCTGCATATCATCGAGTTAAAAGCCAGCACAAAATACACTCTGATGTCTACTTGATTATTAAACGCTTACTTTGAAACTAGAAGGCAAAATTCAGACTTCACTTATATAGCTGCAGCCTCACTGACTTCAGAAAAAACAGTGGAAATCCGTGGAGTAGCATCCTGTGAAGTCTGAACTCCATGCTCACAAAGGAAACTTTTAAGTCAAGGAACAGGCATTGCATTCTTTGTTGACACATGTGCTTACTTGAAAGCACTGTGCATTTTTATGGTACTTTATCAAAGAGAAAACAGTTGTCATGGCCATTGTTCTAATCTGGACACCAGCTCAGACTGTCTTGTGAAAAACAGCAACACCACTATTACCATATAAAGCTGTACAGCAAATGGAAAAATCAATGTGGCAGCGAAGGCACAAGAATAGAGACCAGAAACCCACTCAGGCTCCATTTCCAGACGTATCAGACACTTCCTGGATGATCATGTACATATCATCAAATTTTGTTGTTCCAGTTTCCTCATCTACAAAATGAAGCTCTTGTTAAAGAGGTTCTGTGCTTTGAGACTGAGATGAAAAAAGGCTTAAAAGGTCTGCAGTTAAGGAGGAACTGCACACTGTTAACTATGGCAGCCTCACTTAATTGTTTGCCTTTTCAGTTAATGCATTATTCAGTTAATTTGGCTTATCACCGAAAACATTCTGCAGTAGAGGCATACACAGTTTAAATGCCCCATGTGTCATCATCAGCTGAGTTATTACTCTTACACAAAATGCATGTAAATGTTGTACTTGAAAACGTGCAGAAGGCCTGTATCCTATGGAAATGCAACACTGCATGTGGAAAATCCATAGTTTCAAAGAGCATTATTTGCAGTGACTGACAAAACCTAGGAACACAGTGTGTTTTCAGCAAAGCAGTGTGCTATCAGTGGCAGTCCTTTGCATAATCTTAATCACAAGTAGATTCTGCAATTCTGTCCCTGCACACATCAACAGCAGGACTTGACCTTGCCACAGCACAGGGAGCCACTAACGCACACAAAGAGCCTCTCGTGGCACCAAGCCAACAGAAGAGTGCATTTCTGTGCCTGTACGCAGCTGGCAGAGGCAGAATAAATGGGAGAACAACCTGACGATCCCCTGCTGCTTTATTTACACCTCAGAGTTGTTGTAGTACAACGGCTGGGGCAGACCGAGCTCGGAGAACTGGGCGTTACTTAGCCCTGTGTTCTGGAGCTGGGCTGCATACTTCTTTTTTTTTTTCCAGTCAAAAATCTCTTTTTCTGTTGTGGTGTGGTTTTGGTGTTCGTTGTTGTTGTTGTTGTTTTGGGGGGGCGGGAAAGGGGATTGTGTTTGGGTTTTTTTTGGAGGGAGACAGCATGCATCCAAGTGTAGTGCCTGTGTTCTCCTACCCAAACACCAGTCGGAAATCCCTGCTGCGCTCTGTCACCTCACACTCGAAAACGTCGGAAAACCCAGAGCCCAAAATGCCTGGGGAGCTACCGTCATCTAACGACCAAAAGCTGAACTACAAACCACGGCTCGCGGCCTTATCAGCCAGAGGAAAACCACTGCCCATAAACGCCACGGATTTTCACCTGTTCCGGCGCTTAAAACAGCAGAGGCAACAGAAGGCTAGAGCTGGAATGCCAAAATTTAAAAAAAAATTCTTATTACTCAGCAAGATTGGCTTCTACAAAGTTCACCTCTTTGTATTTTTTTTCTATTCACCACTAGAGCTCTATCAGTAACATGATTTATCCTGATTTTATTAATTTCTTGCACTTACTTTAAACGAAGTTGATAGTGCTACGAACTGCTGCTCCTTCCAAAACACATCAAAGAACAAACATTCTACAGCAATATTAGAGATTTATATATCTGAATGATATTTTTTCCTGCCTTGTTAAAAGACAGGCTCCTCCAATCACATACACAGCCTCCTTACACATGAAGAAAAGTACCTGGTTTCTGGAAGATTCTGATTTTGTGCTTGATTTAAATGTAAGGCAAAAAAATGGTTCTTCCCTGGTAACTGCTCTGGGTCTCTAAAATAAAATAGTAAAAATAAAATAAACCAGGTTGGTTGGTTTAAAATTTAATTTTAAATATGTTTGCTTTGCAAAACAAAGTAATAATACTAATACTACAAAAGTAGCATTATTAAGCAGTATGGACTTTCTGTTCAAGCTGCTGAAGGATTAATCTTGGTTTGCCAAAGTGTTGAACCAGTTTTTGACAAGCATCATTTTCTGCAAGCAAGGTGGCAGTATTTCCTTCATTTCTGTTCATTCAGCCAGCTCACTTAAATGGATTACCTCTGCTGATTTTTTTTTTTTCATTATTTCCATCCATAAATAAAAAAGAGGTGGAATGACAGGATGATCTCTACTAGTTCTCCACACACTTGAAAGACTGACTGATCAAACCAATCACACCCTCTTCCTGCAAGTATACTTCCGTTTTTTCAATAAAACCTTTTTCAATGCAAAACATATTTAGACAATCTCCTCAAGAAGAAGGGTCAAATACATTGACAGTAATTTTATTTAGCTAAAATCAACTATAAAGAGGGTTTTTTTCCTCTTTATTTTCTTTCAATTCCTGTATTTATCCACTAGGAGTTTGGTATGAATGACAAGTAAAAGTGTAATAAGTACCTAGAAAAAAAAAGAAATTAAACAGTCCTCATCTTTCAAAATAGTGACATGTACGTGAGAAATATGATGTTATGTTAAAGTCTGAAATGTCTCAGATGTAACTACACCACACCCTCTTTGCTAGCAAAAAGAAATGGTAAATTATGCATGAAGACCATAATCAGCACATTTTAATGGTTACCAAACAGTGAAAAATCAGTCTTTAAGACACAATATAACTGTAATTTAATATAAACAATCATTTAAATCAAAGTTTTCTGTTCACTGGCTTAAGATTAATTTTCATGACGACTGATTCAAAGCACTCCTCCAAAGTGTTACTGTTTACTCACTCCAAGCTACAGGAAATATTTTCTTCTGCAAATACTGCTGCCAGACTCCTCGCTTTTTCTAGCTGCAGTCACACAGTTACTTCGGTAAACAGGATTGGTTCCCTTGGACGTGGCGGAAGCTTCTGGCAGCCTCTGACAGAAGCCACTCCTGTGGCTCCCCTCTGCCAAAACCTTGCCACACAAACCCTGTACAAAGCCCCGGTAGCCTAAAGAAACCGTGAAAAGAGTACTTTTTTAGTACAATGTAACTACCTGCTCACATTACCTAAAGTGATAGCCCCCAATTCGCAGCCAATTACGCATGTTCCATCTTTACACCACTAAAAACGCTATTTTAAATGGATATGGCTCTGCCATCTTCCTTCTATGCTTAGAAAACAACCATCCATGAGTTCTGAAGGCTTTTAAAAGCCTCAATTTACCTCAAATACCTTCTTGCCTCAACTCTCAGCATTTCTTGACTATACAAATCTTCAGTCCAACATCTTCAAGACAGTTAATGAAGTGTGTCTTCAGGGGTGGAAGGAACAGCTTTTACCACATGCTTTTTACCATTTTTGTTGTATTGAATGGTAACCATTGGTCTAAAAACAACAATCCAACCAAGGAAAATATTCTTCCCCAAATTAGGGACTGCAATGGGATATTCTAACTAGAATCTGAAGATACACCTTCCACAGCAGCGTAAAAAATACTTCTGGTATAACTAAGAAGTGTGACCATTGTGTCACATGCAGCCCTTTTATCCTGTCTTTTTCATTCTGTGTGGGACAGCGTTAATTAGTTGCTCCCACAGGAATTCATTCCACAAACTCGAACCAGCCCTTCTCTTGCTTGCTCTCAGACATTAAGCTGCTGCCTGTGCCATCAGCCCATCATTTTTTGGGTGCTGCCCACCTGAATGATGACCACCTTTTATCCGATGTGGCATTAAATCTTTTAAAATTCTAGCCTTGACCAAAGCTGTCCAGAAGGCAAAATGTTACATGATCACTAAATTTTCGAGGAATAATTATTTCAAACTCAAGTGGACTGCATTTTTGTAGTTCCCTGAGATGTAATGAAGGAACGCAGGTCCTGGGAGTGTACAATCTTTGGCTCATGCATAAAGCACAAAGATGCAGTCAGCCACAAATAGCATGCAGCAATAATGCAACCATTACTATATTCTGCTATAACTGCACTGCTATTCTGCATGGGGGACATGAAATACAGGTCTATTCTTCATCAGCAGAGTTAAATCCAAGCTTGTCCATGCACAGACATCCATAAAAAAGTGGTATTATGGAAGAATTAAACTAAAACTTTTAACAGCCTGTTCAGATTCAAACTCTAACATCCTCAGTGTCTCAGGCTGGAGTTTGACAGGACACATCTCATCATGGACTACTAAGCAAATGGGCAACTTAATATATTTTTTTCTAACCAGATCACCCTCTTTTTTTTTTTTTTTTAACTGTGTTCCCTTAAGCATCAGGCTTTATCACCACTATTAATATTCATGCTAGCTGGATTGAAGTATTTATTTATTAATGCCCTCTAAACTCTTCAGCTTGATCATGTGTTTAAATGATGATCAGAGAATCACAGAATCATGGAATGGTTTGGGTTGAAAGTGACCTTGAAGATCATCTAGTTCCAGCCCCTCTGCCATGATGTCCTGGTTTTGGCTGGGATAGAGTTCATTTTTTTTAGTAGTTGGTACAGTGCTGTTTTGGATACAGTATGAGAAAAATACTCTGATGTTTTGGTTGTTGCTAAGTAGTGCTTACCCTTAGTCAAGGACTTTTCAGTGTCTCATGCTCTGCCAGTGAGGAAGTGCATGAAAAGCTGGGAGGGAGCATGTCCAGGACAGCTGACTCACAGAATCATGGAACGGTTTGGGTTGGAAGGGGTTCTGGTTCTAACACCTCTGCCACAGGCAGGGACACCCTCCACTAGACCAGGCTGCTGAGCCCCATCAAACGTGGCCTTAAACAATTCCAGGGGTGGGGCATCCACAGCTTCTCTGGGAACCTGTGCCAGTGCCTCACCACCCGCAGAGTAAAGAATTTCTTCCTAGAATCTAGTATAAACCTACTCTCTTTCAGTTTAAAGCCACGTCCCCTTGTTCTATTGCTACAGGCCCTTGTAAAAAATCCCTCTGCAGCTCTCTGGTAACCCCTTCTAGGTACTGAATGGCTGCAGTAAGGTCTCCCCAGAACCTTCTCCAGGCTGAAAAACCCCAATCCTCTCAGCCTGTCTTCATAGGAGAGGTGCTCCAGCCCTCTGAGCTTGTCCATGGCCCTCCTCTGGACCCGCTCCAACAGTTCCACATCTTTCTTATGCTGGGAACCCCAGAGCTGGATGCAGCACTGCAGGTGGCATCTCACCAGAGCAGAGCAGAGGGACAGAATTCCCTCCCTCACCCTGCTGGCCACGCTGCTTTTGAGTTCCCAGTCCCTGAATAAGCTTTTCATCCAGGGGAAAAAAAATCGAATTTGAATTTGCTGCACACCTGCTTACTCTTCTTACAACCTTCCCACTACCGCTTTACAAACATTTCATATGCGTCTTCATGTCTGCTAGAGAATTTCCGAGGAAGAGCAATGGGATATGAGAATATGCTCTTTGAGTATAGTTGTATTTCAGAAATATACACAATTACTGTGGCAGCAGGCACATACCGAGGGCATGGTTCAACCACCTCTCCTTCTGGCACCGCAACCAGCTGTGGGGTGTCCCTGCCAACCTGTGGGGATGTGGGGTAATCCCTCCAACCTGCGTGGCTGTGGGGTGATCCTTTTAACCTGTGTGGCTGTGGGATGTCCCCTCCGACCCGTGTGGCTGTGGGGTGATCCTTTTAACCTGTGTGGCTGTGGGATGTCCCCTCCAACCCGTGTGGCTGTGGGATGTCCCCTCCAACCCGTGTGGCTGTGGTGTGATTCCTCTAATCTGTGTGGCTGTGGGATGTCCCCTCCAACCCGTGTGGCTGTGG